>LBNU01006932.1:66401-81720 GCA_014162995.1 Artemisia annua
TTTCTAAAACGTTCAAGCTTTGTACCGTATAGGAGATATAGCCAGTTTTCTTCTAGTCTAACGTAGATGAAACATTCACCCAAATACAATTCACACATAACATCACACGATAATCAATAGTTTAGGTTTCATTAGATCTAAGCAAACACAAAGTAAATTAGCCTAGGCATGTTGAAAAGAAAGACAAGTACAAGCATAAATCACACAACACATAGACATCATTGTATGAATAAAGATTATCTTGGATTAAACATGCAAGTTAGAGGGGTTAAGGATACCACTCCTAAGGTCTCTAATACACAGAACTAGGGTTATAACCCGTAAAGTTCTCCACTCCAA
The DNA here is from genome assembly GCA_014162995.1 of Artemisia annua. Classification (NCBI taxonomy): domain Eukaryota; kingdom Viridiplantae; phylum Streptophyta; class Magnoliopsida; order Asterales; family Asteraceae; genus Artemisia; species Artemisia annua. The sequence goes on from LBNU01006932.1 coordinate 66,741, forward strand.
AAAATTCGCACGTAGACTCTCTTTTAAAAAAGAAAAATCGTTCTATATATATAGAAAACGCGCGGCTGACGGCGTCAGAGCCCAATAGGTGACGTCGTCAGCTCTCGATATAGGGTTTTCTGACGGCCTTCTCTTGACGTGGTCAGTTAATTGCTTGGTTTCCAGATCTGACGGCCCTTGGTTGACGGCGATCACCAACAATCTGCACTACGACTCTCTGGCCCGTCCACGAGTATTTTTCTCCAATTCTGGAACTTGCACTTGCTTCCTGACGGCGTCACCTTGTAAAAAATGTGTAGACGGCGTCACCTTCAGTAATCTTCAAGCGTCTTTTGGAGTTTTGTGTTTTTTCCGCACTTTTTCACTCCGAAAACGCCCGAAAATGCTTCTTTTGTGATTTTCCCTTCAAAAGTACCTAAAATGAGAAAAGAAACGACTTTGGGTGAAATCCAAACCAAAAACATACGAATTAGGACTCAAACCGACCCCTAAAAACGTAACATTTTTCGTCTCATCAATGTCCCTCTTGGTGTGTGCTCTTAAATGTTGTATTGACTTAAGTTAATGTGTTATAATGTGAACGTGTGCAATTGTGACCTTTAACTTGTGAAATTGACACTTTTAACATTAAAACATGCTCGGTGACATAATGAAACCCTAATCTCGGGAAATGTCTATAAAATGAAATCCGTAACAAACAAGGCTATGAAACTTGATAATATGATAAGACTAACCTATAAGAATATGTTAATATTTGGGAACTTGCTAAATTTGGGAATCTGGTAATTATGGAAACCTGCTATTCTTGGAAAGTACTATTTATGGAAACCTTCTAAAATTGGAAACTCTCCAAATAAGGAAACTTGCTAAAAATAGAAAGTCTCCTAAAATGTTTAAACTACTTAAAGTGGGAAGTTACTAAATATGGAAAGTTACCTAAAATAGAAAGCTGCTAAATATGGAAAGTTTCTAAAAATGGAAAGATAACTAAAAGAGGTAACTTGAGTAATTCGGACTCGTCTTGATTCGTATTCCATTCTCGTCTAGGTTCGGTGAAGCGGGAGTGATCCATTTCTCTCTTGATTGTCTTGTGACCTTGCTTGGTGTGGGACTAAGGTACAGATATTCCGTACTCTTTCAGTATGAGTACAATTACTTGACTCTCATGACTTTTCTATCTCTCCTTTATATTACTTGATTGAACCCTTGACATGGATATTGATATTGACCCTTGATATTGAACCCTTGATATGGAACCCTTGACTTGAACCTTTGATTATTACTTGACACTTGTACTTGATATTGAACCTTGACCACTTGACCCTTTAGTATTTTACCCAGGAGCTACTTGTTGTGGAGTAGCCACAACCATAGCATTGATGCACCAATGTTATGTACTCTAGTGGGGCCGGAGAGATGTCCCCCACCGTCCCTGATTCTTGTTATCGACTGCTGCTATGATTATTATTATTATTGGCCTGCAGGGGGCATATGGATGCATCCTAGTCTTGTCTTGACTTGATACTTTCTTGGGCTACGGCCATCTTGATTATGACTTGGACTACATTATATACTTGGTGACCGGGTTTTGCGTGCATTGCAACCCCGCACATCTTGGGAGTTGATCACTCCAACTTGGGATACTTGACTTGATACTTGTTTGTGCCTGGGGGTTAAATACTGAAAGCCTTGACACTTGCTAACTCTTGATACTTGACACTAATTATTAATTCTTGATACTTGACACTTGCTAATTCTTAATACTTGACCCTTATTAATTCTTGAAAACCTTGAAACTTTTTGACCCTTGATACTATACTTGTTAAACCTTGATATTATACTTAACCCTTGACATTATACTTGACGATCCTTGAAACTTGTTAATCATTGCTATTACACTTGACGATTCTTGATACTTAACCTCGGTGACTTTTCATACTTAACCTTGATAGTCCTTTGATATACCTTGTGACACCATATGTAATTTCAATTCATACTCTCTTGTCTTATTACTTGATGTGCTTGTTATCTTCATATCTGTTCACTGAGCTTTTTATGCTCAGTCGCGTTTTCTTTTCCATGCGGCAGGTACTTAAGCTAGGATGCGGGGTTTAGCTTTGGGGATGAGAGAGTGTGGACCAACCTTAGAGTTTCTTTAAATAATGGACTTTGTTTTATTATCGTATCTTCCTTATTTTGGAATTCATTTGTAACTTTTGTACTCATTGTATTGTTAAAGTATTAAGCTTGTGTTTTGCTCTGTTAGACACTATTTATTGTGATATCTTTACCCTTGATGGGTTGGGGTGTTACAATCATACTTCCTAAACCACTCCTCATTGATAACACCAAACTACCATTTCCATGCCCTCAAAGAAACCAAAAGTCAAGTGAATTTCTTTATGAAATGCGTCTTTTCCACTTTCTATCCATTAGTGATTACCCAAATTCACAAAGAGTCTCCTAACCTCAACCCTCAAGATCACTCATTGCCATCAACATATCCACCTCCAATGACAAATCCAAATCTCATACATCTTCATCGATCCTTCCACAAACATCTTCTCTTGATGAAATACCCAACAAAACTAGGATAGTATGTACCATCTTTGAAGTCACCCATCTTCTTAACTTTTTCATCCTCACTCATTATAAGTGCAAACGTTCCTTTCATTACCTTCCTCCACACATCTTCAACATAAGCCTAAATTGAACCTCCAAATTCAAATATGAAATCTCATATCTTCCTTATTGTACCACCAACTTCACATCATCCTTGCCAAACTTTGGCTCATAACATCCTTTCTCAAATCTCCACTTTAGAGAGTCATCTTCGTATCATATCATCCTCACCCTATATCACCTAGACACTAGACACTTATCTTGGAAGAAGTTAGAAAATGACGTGTTAATTAACTGTTATATGTTTAGTTTCAATCCCTTTCATGTCATGCTTTAGAATAATCATAATTAAGTCATGCATGTATTAATCTTCGATAATGTCATCCTATATATATCATCATTATTATATATGTGCACTTGTCTACTAACTTTGTTTTGTAGCATTACTGCATTGCTCGATTCTTTGGTAGCCAAAACTAGTTTTGAGCATACACCAAGGGGGAGCATTTGCAAGTGTCAAACTCGGATGCAAATCGTCGACGCATCTACATACTTTGTTGCTTGAAACTAACCCTTGATGTAGGTTAAGAAGATTGCAATGAGCTAAGGGGAGCTCGTGGATATGCTAATGTCAATAAGGATGCAATAAGCTAGGGGGAGCTCGGAAGTAGTTGGGTACTTAGTTCGGAGTTGGTTAAATCATGGCGGTATGAGCAAGGCTTCACTAGGATGATGCACGCTCAATTCTTAAATGATGGGGGTCGGAATAGTCTAATACATTCGGGGATCATCTCTCATTCCATATGCTCAAGATTGTCCTCCCAAGTTATCTTCTCAAGTTGTTTTCTCAAGCTCAAGCTCTACCTCAACAATGGCGAAACCTTTTTGCTTCGACAAAAGGGGGAGAGAGGAAGTGTAAACTAGTAACTTCTACACTTTAATATGAGTTACGGTTTACATATTTGTCATCATCAAAAAGGGGGAGATTGTTAGTGCAAACGTTACGACGTTTTATCTATACAATGTCTTCATGTTTTAAAGATGACAAACGGGTAACTTGTAATACATAACGTAAAGTGCACAAGTTACTAGCTCCCACTTCAACGTCTCTCGACATCACTTCAGGTATGTACAAACACACTTTACCAACTTTGTTAAGTGATCAAAGAAAATATTTTTGTCTTTAAACCTTACATTTTATAAATGTGACAAAACATTTTTTTNGTAAACTAGTAACTTCTACACTTTAATATGAGTTACGGTTTACATATTTGTCATCATCAAAAAGGGGGAGATTGTTAGTGCAAACGTTATGACGTTTTATCTATACAATGTCTTCATGTTTTAATGATGACAAACGGGTAACTTGTAATACATAACGTAAAGTGCACAAGTTACTAGCTCCCACTTCAACGTCTCTCGACATCACTTCAGGTATGTACAAACACACTTTACCAACTTTGTTAAGTGATCAAAGAAAATATTTTTGTCCTTAAATCTTACATTTTATAAATGTGACAAAACATTTTTTTACAAAAATAAACTAGACAAATTATTTTTGTATTTATAAAGAAATGTTTAATAAGAAAAATAAATTTGAAATTTGAATTTCAAATTGTCCAAACGTCCATTTTTCCCGCCCAAATCAGATAAAATTTCACCAGGTAACATTTCACCACAAAATGACAAAAACTGTCGGGAAGGTCCCTTAAATAGGTGACGGTCCCTTATTGATAAGGGACCGTGCAAGGTTTAAGGGACCATCCCTCCCATCTCGTGTTGGCTATAAATAGTGACCCATTTTCATCAGAAAAACTAATCCTCTTTGCACAAAAAATTTCCTGGTCTTTCCTTTTCATTCTTTGATCACTATAACTCTTTGGTATGTGTTTATAAGTGATCACGTCATCCACAACATCATGTGCAAGAGAAGAACACTCGAAGTCGTCAAGAATCAAAGTGTTATTGAGTCCACACACCAACATAACTAGTGTTATGATTTTCTTTTTCCTCTACCTCATGGGTAAGAGAAGAACTCTCGACATAGATAAAGATTCGAGATGTTATAGGTGTCCACACACAAACGTAAAAAGTGTTACGGTGATAGGTTATGTAAATATTGTCATTGTATCCGACTTGTGTGTGAGTCGAGGATGTGGATTATATGTGTGAACTTGGATGGTGATGTAGATCCAAGAAGTCTTGTAACTAGAATAGGTCATGTAATTGTTGTATGGTGTGGTGTCCTAGTGTGTAAGTTAGGACGTAATTGAGTTGGTGTGTAAAGGCTTGGATCGGGTGATGATCTAAGTATGTCTCGTGTGAAGGCTTGGATTGGGTGAAGATCCAAGAGTGTCTCAGTGTGAAGATTCAAGTGAACAGGAGTGCTCGTTCGTGTGAAGGCTTGGATCGTGTGTCGATCTAAGTGGGACAAGAGTGCTTGTTCGTGTGGCCACGTGGGCCTTGGTGTAGATTGGTTCTAGCTAGGATTAGGACTCGACATTCCGCTTAGTGTCGTTAAACTTGGTGTAAGCTTGTGTATGGTTTGTTCCGCCTAAAAGGGGCGTGTTGATTAGTGAAGTAACTCTCGAGTGTGGTACTCGGGGAGTGGAGTAGGATGAAGAGGTGCTTCATGCCGAACCACTATAAATCACCGTGTCCGGTTTGCGTTTTCTCTTCCTTACTCTCTACTTTCCATACTTGCATTACATTTATGTTTGTGTGGCTTGGTGTTTACATGCTTGTGATATCAACTAGCTAACTTAGAAACACAAAACATAAGAAAACTTAATCAGACATAATAGATATGCCCACTGGTGGCGGTCCTTTATATAGGGACGGTCTCCAAACATTTAAGGGACCGTCGGTGTATTTTTGGGCCGTCCACAGTATAATCTGAATTGGCTAAAGAAGTTCAAACCTCATGTTATTTATGTGATTGCGTGACTTATATGTTTGTTGTGAGTGACTTAACCACTATTCATATTTAGTCACACTTGATCGGGAATTTGATACGAAACATTTTAAGTTTTAAAGAGGAACGTATTCACCCCCCCCCCTCTACGTTTCTACAATTGGGATATGGTAACCATGATGTATTTGGTTCCTTTTGAATTTGAATGTTTTTGCGGAATTATATTATTTTTCCTTTCTTTGAATTTTAATGTTTTTGTGGTCAAGGAAAAATTATGTTATCGTTTGCTTTGTTAAGCAAGTTATCGTTTGCCTTGTTAATCAAGTTATCTTTTTGTTGATTAATTATGTTATGTTGCTTTGTTAATTATATTATGATGCTATGTTAAAAGTCAAACAAAGATTGTCAAACTTGATTGTCATTTGCAAAACTCAAAGAGGCTCCAAGTGAATTTGGGCAATTCCGGGTAATTACTATGAAAAGATAACTATTAGCCAAGCATGATTATCAATTTGGGTAATTTTTGGTAGTTGATGCGCGGGATTGCGATCATGCACTAGGGTTTCACTTCTCAAGGGATCTTGAGAAGCTTGCAATCCCCACCAGGCAGTGTACCTGACTGATGTAGTATAGTGTAGTGGCAAGTACCGGGGGATTGATCATTCTCTAGGGGAATAGCGTCGTTAGGATTGAAAAACTACTCTAATAGGTCTAAGGGTGAGGGAAGATTCTTTTTGTATTTTTATATTTTTATGAAAGCAAGTAAAAATCTCGGGTTTGAAGGAGTGGGCGGAATTAGTTGCTAGTCAACTAACCCAAATAACTACTAATGCAAATAAAATAAAATAACAAGGAAATAAATGTTTGTGAAAACTATATGGAGAGAAGTGTGTTTACTTAGATTTCCTTACTCTCTAACTATCTTTTACCGATCTATTAGTATGTATTAATTGCATGGATGACGGATTGTATTCCTTAATAACGGTCGTGGGGGTGTGTACGGACTTCCCCAACTCTATAAGCTCCTACTTCACTCCTATGTCGAGCCGGCTAAGAAGCTCTTAACATGGGATCACTAGAATTCGCTCATGCATTAAATACAATCATATAACCTTAGTACACCTTGGTTCATGTTTCTTAAGACGTTCAAGCATGTTACCAATTGGAAGTCTGCGAGTTTTCTTAAGCCTAACATCGATAAACATTCATCCAATACAATCAATAACACACCATTCAATCAATAATCAATAGTTAGGTTTCATTAGATCTAAGCAAACACAAAGAAAACCTAGCGTAGCATGTTAAACAAAAGACAAGAACAAGATAGAATCAAACAACACATAGACATATTGAAGATTAATTGATTACTTATCTTCAATGTAACATGGAAGATCTCAAGGTAAAAAACCTTGAAAAAGCTGCTAAAATTCGTCTAGGGTTTCTCCCTAAAAAGTTCCACACTAATGACTGCCTTCTTGACGCCGTCCCCCTTTAATCCATTCTGGCTTATCAAGACTTGACGGCGTCACATCCAAGCGTGATGCCGTCAAGGGTACTATTCCAGCAGACTTTAGCACTTTGTCGAATTCTTCACTTTTATGCTCCAAAAACGTTCAAAATGCTTCCTTTTCCAGAATTTCTCTCCAAAGTACCTAAAATGACAAAAGGAACGATTTAGGACAATAATTGATCAAATAAATACGATTTAGGGCTTAAATGACCCCCGAAAAGTGTACACTTTTCGCCTTCTCAAATACCCTTACACTTGAGATTTGCTTGTCCTCAAGCAAATGCGCTTTTATTCTAATCAAAATACAAGTTAGGGGTCATTTAACACTAATATAAAAGTAATTACAACAAATAATCGTTCCACTTTAATCATAATAAGCACGGAGATTACACACTAGCACCTCACAAGTAGTGTTTAGATACTCACATCTCTCAGGTGTCATAGAATTATATCTCAGTAAGCACCTAAGATAAACTATCAAAGAGGGCTTTACAAAAAGGGTTATAATGAGGTGTAGGGATATGATAAACACGGTTTTGTTGGATAAGGGATATTTTACAGGGGGCGAGTTAAAGATCTTGATTAATTACATGTACAATATGGTGTTGCTAAGCCAAGACTAGACTCGACTTAAGCTAATCAAAAACTAATAAAAAAAATAAACAAAGAAAGAAACGGGATGGTAGTCCGTATGTTTTTTCTACTTTTCTTTTTCTCATTTTTTTTGTATTTTTCTTGATTTTTCGATTTTTTTTTCATACACTGTTGCCCTACCATCCAAAATAATACATCATAGGGGCCTCGGTTCTCCCCTTACACTTGAACTTTTACATACTTTACAAATAACTAGTCTAATGACTCGAATTAAGATAATCGAAATACTTGGAGTACTTTTAAAATATTTAGCACATATGGGGGTAATAATGTTGTTCTTCCCCATTACTCCATTACGCTAGTACTTTACCCATGAGTCCCAATCGTCCCAAAACAATATGTACAAGGATATGACTCGACTTAGCAACCATGTAATCAATTAGATAATTAACTAAGGGTTTAACAAATGTTGTCACAGTAATGCACTAAAGGTGAGTGCATACAAGGTAGGCTAAGGCGATTTGGGTGTACATTTAAGTGGGGTGTAACAAATTCTTCCTTTAAGTAAAATGCTTAAAGTTAGAAACGAAAAGGATAGGCTCTGGAGGGTGTACTAGGGGAATCGTGTACCAAAGATGGGTACAACGCAAAGGTGTGGGAGAATTACTTGACCAATGAAGTCAATGTAATTATAATACAGGTGTAAAACATGGGTTAATCCTAATGCCTCTTATCATGTAGTAAATCTAACTACACGAATGTAGTCTCACTTGTGGATTCGGGATGGTCCTATCGCAAGTTCTAGAATCTAAGTGCTACCGGTACACACATCATAGCATAAATGCTTTTCCTACCAATTCTAGGGGCGAACCTCACATATTTGGGGTGGAAAATTTTTTAGTGGTACGGTTTTGTGCTAGTCATATAACTCCTATCCATGAGACGCTCATTAAGACCAAAGTTTCACTCCTAAATGTTGTAAAAAATTTTAAATTTGGCACTAAAATTGCCCTAACAGGTATTTCTCTTAGTTTTATTACACATCTACCATTAAACAAACAAAAATCAAGCGTAATTGCATTCTCTAAGGTATCGTAATCCCCCCCCCCCTTACACTTAAGATGAACATTGTCCCCAATGTTCAAATAACAAGATGTAAAAGTAAATACGGTAAAAAATGAAATCAAATACTCCCCTGATTTGCTCGGTAGATAAAGTGGTAACATGGTTAGATCTTCTTCCAAGAAAATGAACGCTCAAAGCTTCCCTTCCGAAATATAAATCATCTTCTTGTCCAAAATAACCTCTTAAACCTGAGAAAACAAACACGAAAACCTGCATAACATCGGCGGGATAAATCTGTATAAGGATATAATGCTTGTGGAATGAACATTTTGCAGATTCCTGGAGTTTATAAGTTAGAGATTTTATAAAGCATTTTATGATTCCGGAAGAAAAACAAAACTTTCAAAAATTGCAGAAAATTATTGCCTGACGCCGTCAGGTTGTAATGCCTGACGCCGTCAGAAATGATCTGACAGAATTCTCATGTTAAGTTTCCGGAAAAATTCTGGAAAAACTAGAGCTTACTTCCTGGAATTCCTGCAAAAATTCATTATGACTCGATACAAGCATTTGACTCAAACAAATACTAATATGTATGTTAATTTACATTGTTATGATTCATGTTCATTCGTTCTTATAAACCGATTTAGATTTCCCTTACACTTATCTTTTGCAAAATACCTTTATATGTAGTTAAGACGAAGTTAAAAACAAAATAAAGCATTTTCACAATTTAGTTTGAAGCATGAATCAATAACAATAAAAATAAAACATACATACGGAAGCAAATAAAATCAAACAAACAAACAAATAAACACACAAAGCTTGGGTTGCCTCCCAAGAAGCGCTTTTCTTTATTAACGAGTCTTGTAGCTAGACTCAAAGTCACTCTACCCTACGTAGGTGAGTTCCGCATCGAGGACATCCTTAGGGTTGATTTTGGTTGGAAGTGTCCTATTGGTGCGTTTGGTGAAATATGACCTCTCAAACTTCTCTCCATCCGGATCATATAGAGTCATCTTTATGTGCCATGATCCATCTCCTTCCTTAGGTGGCCTTTCCCAATTCCATTTATGTTTATCGCCTTCGCTTTTCCACTTATTCATGGCTAAGTTAATTGGCAAAACTCCTAGGAAGTCAATCATCTTTCGAAAAACTAGGGGATCTTCAAAGGGGTCTAACTCGGTGTCCCTAGCCAAAAGTTGTTCTATCGTTTGTGTTCGGTTCACAAATTCGTCTTCTAGGTAGAATGGGCGTTGGGGTCCTATGAAGTCTCCTTCTAACCATGGTCCGTATCTAGAGGGCCTCCTATTAACATCGGTTGATTCCTCAAGGGTGTCATAGGCATGTTTCTTAACATCATATACCGACCAAGTTTCTCCTTCTCCTACCGCTATCTTAGATTCCTTACAATCAATCATAGCACTTGCTGTTAGGATCATAGTTTTCAACTATTCAGTCAAGTCTCGGTCATTTCAGTCAATGTAATAGGTTGCTAGAATTATCATAATTAGCTACGTTATTTAGTTACTTGTATGGTTTATGTTTATGTCTAATAAGATGTCCAATGGGCCTTAAAGCCCACGACATAGTAAGATAGGGAAGAAGGGAATGTTGCCCTACTCTTCTCCTATAAATAGGACATCAACTCTTCATTGTAAAAGGTTGGTTAATTTCATATCTAAAGAAAACTCTTGCTCTTTCATCTTTCATATTGTTATTAATCAACCAAGTCTAATTCTCATCTCATTTCTCTTATAAGATTACTTGTGTTTACTAATATGGTGACCTAACAAGTGGTATCAATCGATAGAAGAAGGTGTAGTTTATTTTTTTGTGTTATACGCTCCAAAAACACGCTTTTGGTCTCGTTAAATTCAAAACGTTTGCAACTTTCTTGCTTCTTTTGTGTTTTTATCACATATTTGTTACCAAACTTGTGTTAGAAACCAAAACAAACAACAAAGTTTCAAAATTTTTGGGTTTTTAGATTCGTATAAAAATTTTTACTTTTTATCGAAAATTTTCAAATTTTTGTTAAAAAGTTCAAGTTTGCAACTTTCATTAAGATTTCATCATTTTAATGCTAGTTGTACAAGAATCTTGGATTAAAAACACGTTTTAGGATTGCTTTTTCACAAAAGAAAAAACCGTACTTTTTGGCTAGTTATCGAGAACCCAAAACCCCTTTTTATCGAGAACCTTAAACCCTTTTTTATCGAGAACTTTCGATATTACTACTTAAGTGTTTTTGTTGCTTACTCAGTGCTTTTCTCTCTTGTATAAGAAAGAAAACACTTCGACATATTGGATAGTTTCGTTATTGTATAATCTCGAAACTTTGGATACTTGTTATCGAGAACCTGAGGTTATCGAGAACTTCATAAGTTATCGAAATCAAATCTTTGTTTTCGAAATCTTGTGAACCTATCGAAATTAATTTCAGCCACATCGAAAACATACTTTATCTTCATAGAACCAAAGATCTCGATAATTGTCTCCAACTTTTCTCGATAATTTCCTCTTATCGAGAATAACGTGAGTTATCGAAATCTTTACTGCTTTATCGAGAACCTTAGTTTATCGAGATTACTTGGACTTTAACTGGTTATCGAAATCTTCCAATTACCAAGCATCGAAATCTCACTTAGTTTTGGGGATTAGCCTTAAGTACTATACCTTCTACAAGATCCATCATATACACAAGTTTCTTTCTCTTTAATATCTTCTAACTTCTATTCTTCAAAAAAAAAAAAATTAGGGGAGATTAAACGTTCAATTTTTACGCGAAATTCAAATTTTGGTATAACAGTGAAAATTTACCTGAAAATTCAAATTTTTAGGCCAAAATTCAAATTTTTTCGGTGAAATTTGACGTCAAAATTTGCAAAACTCAAATTTTTCTAGTGACCTTAGAATTGCATTTTATAGTGAATTTCAAAATTCTGGGAGAGAAAATTTTTCAAATTCTATTTTTGGAGGGAAATCAGAAATCACTATATATCGACCTTGTGTGTGATCTAACCATCTTTTCACATTTTGTTTGATTATTTCGATTACATCGCAACAATCACGGGGGAGAGAAAATGTATCAATCAAGGTCGCTAATGTATGAACAACAGTCTCAAATCTCCTCACCCACCAACAACAGATTAAAACCTTCATCTAATCCTTCACCACCAAACTCTGCTCTTCAAGGATCTCATGACAGTGATTCGCAAGAAGTTTTCATGGAAGAAATGAAAGAGAAATGCATGGCATCTTTTATATTACTTCATTCACACCTTAAGCTTCTCTCAAACAAAGACTTAGCTGGCACTCGTCTCGAGAATGGATTCAAAAGGGCATTTCCATCCTTCTTTGGAGAAGACCTTGAGATTTTCACTCATACGATGTTCCTCAACATGGATCAACTTGAAACTCAACTTAACAAAGAAGAACTTCATGAGAATGGATCCACGGCTGCCTTTAGTGTACTTAAGAAACAGTTCCAGTAATTCATCCGTACGAGGTTATATTCGGACGATGACTCTCTCATAGCAAGCAAGTATTTTCTTGAATACACTCGACTCGGTTTTCAAAACTTCAAAGATATACTGCTCCAACTAATGGATTCTATTGAGAAGTTGATTGCTGAAAGAATACTTCACGAAAAAGAGTATAACAGAAGGGTGAATGAAAGAAAGTTGCAGACTCAAGAAGGGAAGGTTAATACGGCTAAAGCATTGGATGCTAGTTTGGTTGACACGGAAAGTAGTGGGACAGAATTAGAACAGTCGGATGACAGCAGCAGATTAGGGAATGATATAGACGTTGATTGTGCATAGATCAGAACCTCCTATGACTCAGAGCCCAACTTTGACAAAGAACAGATGGTTGAGGAAGATGTCATACCCATCTATGACACAGAACCCAACTTTGACAAAGAGTTAATGGTTGAGGTACAATCTACTGTTGATCATATTATGCCTGCTAATAAGAAAAAACAATCTGGGCAACCTAACTTCAGTAATGATGGAGAGGTTGACCAGAATGTTGTGCAATGTCCAGACAAACGTTTTGAGTCTGACTCCTTACTGGATAATCTTATGACTGAAACATCAAACCAAACTCTTGAATCTGAGTCTGAAAACATGCTTCTCAAAAAGACCATTGCCCAGTTTCAAAAAGATTTTTCAAAACTTAAGGCTCATTGCATCTCACTCGAACTTAAATTGCAAAACGAATCTCTAACTTCGGGCAACAATGGTCAATTTTTGAATGAACTAAGTAAACGTGTGGATACATTAGTTAAGGAAAATGAGCTTTTAAAAGGTCAAATTCAAGCAAAGGGGTTCGTAAATGCTGCATTGCAAAACAAATTAAGAAGATTGACTGGCCAGAGTGTGGACACTAATTTTGCAAAACCATCAATCTTGGGGAAACCACCTCTTCAAACAATCAGAAAACCATCAGTGGTTAGACAACCAACTGCATTTAAATCTGAACGACCCAAATCTTCAAAATCTCGGTTTGTCCCCCAAGTTGTTGAGATAAATCATTTGACAAAACCAGTCACTCCACACTCCTGGCCTAAGGAAAATGCATCTGTTTCTGCTATACCTCAACACATGATTATACCTGACTCATCTAGGATTAGTTCGAAAACTATGTCTAAAACGAGCATTAAAAGTAAAGAGTCTTATGACAAAAATGACATGTGCAAGAACTATGATCTAGAAAAGGCTAGGAAAAAGGCACTGCTTCAAAAAGATGGAATTCTAGGTTCAAAACCTCATGTGATGCCTTCCACTGTATTGCAAAACACTACTAGTAGTAGCAAACCAAAACCTAAGAGTAATCAACAAACTAATAGGAATTGGATAGCATCTAAGAGTAGTTGCTTAAAAAATCATGTTGTAGGTTCTTTAAAATATTTTCCAAAGGGAAATTCACTTGCAAAGGCTCAATTGACTAAGAAAAACAAACCCGTTGAACCAAAAGCCATAAATCAGAAATCTAAGAAGTGGATCAATATAGGACATAGGTTTTCTCAACTAAGTGATGCTCCCACATTTCATTCCGCTGCACCTAAGAGGAAAACATCTCCTAGATCTAACCTTAGGTGGGTACCCACGGGTAGAATTTTCAAAGCGATTGGTCTTAGGTGGATTCCCACAGGAAAGATTTTAGATATTTTCACCAAAACTAATGTGAAATCCACAGAATCTATCCCTGAGGCGAGAAAGCAAACCATTGATATTGAGTGTTTTGGTGTCAAGAAGATAATTGACACTACAACTTTATGCTTCTAACATCCGGAACCCAATTACACTTGGGGATCCCTGTTCTCTGCTTTGTCTCTTCTTTCTTTCTTTGCAGATTTAACAGGGATGGCTTTCGTATACTTCAGTACGAAACCCGCACTTAAATGATGGCTTCGGAACAACTCAGTTTCGGACCCGAGCTTAATGTTATGGCTTCTGAGCGCAACAGCTTAGGACCCGAACTTAACCGTTTAAATTTCCCAGATCGTTCAGATGCACCTTTACCTTTAACCCGTCAAGAATTGGAAACGTTGTTCACTCCACTGTTTGATGACTCTTTTGAGAATCGTGCACAAAATGTATCCACCGATTCCGCTGCTCAACCTGCCACTATTCCAGTGCCTGATACACCCGTTACTACAACTACTGTAGAAACAAATGCACCCCCAACAGATTCACCAACAGCAGATGAATAGACAGATTCCAACTCATACAATGCACCTGAAGATCTGAATCAACAAGAAGTACCCGAACCTGCAAATTACGATCCCAATGCATTCTTTAATCCGTTTGCACCGACTCCCAACCTTTCCGATATTCCAGAGTCGTCAACACGAGATTTGGAATCGACTAATGTGCAGCAGTTCCATAACCCTCACCCTTCAACACATCATTGGACACGTGATCACCCAATTGTCAACATTATTGGTCATCCCCAAGCTCCAGTGATGACTCGACAGAAACTTCACTCCGATGCCGAACACTGCATGTATGCACTCACCGTCTCTTATGCCGAACCAAAAAGCATTAAGGAAGCAATGACACATGATAATTGGATTGAGTCTATGCAAGAGGAATTCGACCAATTCAAAAGACTAGAGGTCTGGGAATTAGTTGAAAGGTCGGATGGAGTTTATATGATTGAACTTAAATGGATATGGAAGAATAAGTTGGACGCAGAAGGTAATGTCATACGCAACAAATCCCGATTGGTAGCTAAAGGTTATAGTCAGGAGGAAGGCATCGACT
>LBNU01006934.1:7061-46274 GCA_014162995.1 Artemisia annua
TGTCAAAAATTAACTAAAACTTTACTGAGTTTACTCAATTTTTGCAATAGGCACAGTAGTGAAATATATTGTCTTAAAAATGGTTTTTACTATTTATACTTGCTCCAAGTCCATCACCACAACATCAACAATCCTCTTAATCTACCATACACCTTCCTATTTGTGTCATGGGTTCTCTAAGATTCATTTTTTTCAACCATTTTTTCTATAAGGTTCACTAGTAATTCATTTTATAGATAAAAATGATTTATATAACATAAAGTTTAGTGGTATAGATTTTTACATGCTTGTACATAGACAATAAAAATACATAAACCTTGTAAGAAATTTGGTAGAACTTGTGAAAAATAAAATGGTAGACTTACTTGGATGGTTAGTAATTTTTAAGAAGAAAAATCCTACTAATCCATAGGTCTATATCTCAAAACCTTGTAATGGATGATATCTAGTTCTTGTAAATGATGTTGTATTTGAAAAATCTTGGTCTTCTCTTGGTGATTGATGGTGAATGAGCACAAGGAAGAAGAACAAGAGAAAGAAAACTTTTTACTTGATCAAATTTTTACACCATGCATTATGTGTTAATTTAGGTGGACATGTAAAATATATATGTGTGATTAGGGACAAACAAGTGTCCCTTGGACATCTACAAACCGGCCACCTCATAGGAGGTGGTGGGTTGGTCACAACTTTGTGCAATATTGTTTTTACGGGGTACCGTTTAGTGTATAGTTTTGTAATTTTAGCGTTATCGGGTACCGGGTTAATTAGAAATAAATTATAACGGAACAAGACGGGATATAACAAAGTTGTAAAAATTATAAAAATATAATTTTGTAAACATTGGGTATTTTGATAGTTATTGCTTGGTTGGTACAAATATTGTTATAAGTTAATATAATTGAAGGTTTAAAAATATAAAACCTTAAAATATAAAATAATTAACTTTTACAATTTTAGTGGGAATACTACTAATATATAAAAATATTAGTGCCATAATGGGAATTGTTTGATGTATTGATTAAAAACTATAATCATGTGTTATTATTTATTTAGAAATAAATAAATAAATGTGACTTGAAATTATATATTCTACGAGTGGGATAGAATGCAAATGGTTTCGTGATGAAATGTAGACTAACCCTAGTCTATCAAATGTATGATGAATGATAATGTGACTTAACCTGCCCGGTTTCGTCAAATGAATATCTGTAAACCTAGTTTACATGAAATGATGAATTGAAATCTGTGAATAGGAAAATGTCAAGACTTGGGAAAGTGACCTAATATTCAGAATTGTGACATTGATCCTAGGCATTAGTAAGAATATCAACAACACTTTTAGACTCCACCTTTTCATTTTTATCAACCCTGATGCAACTTTTTCTCTTACCAAATGTACATCAATATCAAAGTGCTTAGTTTTTTCATGTATAACTGGTTTAGCAGCAATTGGTATTGCAGAATTATTGTAACAAAACAAACTAATAGGAACCAAGTTATCAATATTTAGATCCTTTAAACCCTTTAAAATCCACATTATCTCACAAGTAGCAGATGTCATTGCCCTATATTCAGCTTTTGCTGAAGATTGAGACAATGTAGCTTGTTTCTTACTCTTCCAAGATACCAAACACCCATTGATAAAAACACAGTACCCAGATACTGGTCATAAGACATTTAGCCCAATTTGAATTTAAGTAAGAAATGACTTTAAAACCAGCTTTACTTTTTGAAAAATCAATGCCATTTCCAGGAGCAAGTATCAAATACTTAAGCACTCTTAATCCTATATCAAAATGTGATTGCAAAAGTGCATGCATATATCGGCTTAAGCATTGAACTACATATGATATATCTGGCCTAGTCATGATCAAGTATATCAATTTACCAATCAATTTTTGATAACTTGTAACATTTCAATGATATTTATCACCATCACACTCCATGTGAGCCAAGATAATGTTTTCTACTTTTCTGGCAAAAGAGTCATAATAGGTATGCAAGCTAGCAGACCAAACCCATGAAGCAATTAAAGATAGTATTTTCTTTGATTTAAACATAACCCAGTTTTGGTTTTCAAAACCTCAATACCCATAAAATAGTTCAATTCACCTAAATCCTTAATTTTAAACCATTTTCTCAAAAACTTTTTGAAATTTTCAATCTCATTTTCACAATTACCAGTGATGACCAAATCATCAACATAAACCAGTAACTCAGTAAGTATGAAGAAACATTTCCATTATATTTAACAAATAAAGAGTGATCATTATTTTATTGTTCAAAACCTGCTTCAAATTGAGGCCTCGGACAACTTATGATTCCAATGCTTGGGAGCTTGTTTCAACCCATATAAAGACTTTTTCAATCTGCAAACCTTGTTTTCCCCTCCCTTAAAAAACCCAAAAGGAGGTAACATTTAAACTTCCTTATTCAAACTTCCATAAAGAAAAGCATTATTAACATCCATTTGAAACATTTTCCAATCATTATGAACTACAAAACTAATCAAACACCTTACAGTACCCATTCTTACAACAAGACAAAGTTTCTTTATAGTCTATGCCCTCTTTTTTACTATAATTGTTAACTACTAATCTAGCTTTAAACCTTTCTATTTCACCAGACTTATATTTTATTTTAAAACCCCATTTGCACGTAATTGGTTTTCTACCAACTGGAAGATCAGTGGCATCCTAAGTATCATTTTCATACAAAGCATGTACCCCATCATTCATAGCATTGATCCAATTAATGTCCTTTGAAGCTTCCTCATAAGAAGAAGGTTCAACAGACTTGTTCAAATTAGAAATAAAACAACAATTCTCATCACTTAACACATAATGATTAGCATGTCTACCCATATTATATTTCACTTTACCATTTAAAACAAACTCATTCTATTTTGCAAGCAACTTAGAAGTCCTTTTGGACCTTCTTTGGCTACCCTCCTCTGGTTGACTTTGAAAAACATTTTGAAACATGGGAACCTCTAATTCTGGGCCAACATTGCCCTCAGATTGGTTTTTTTTCACATATGGGAGTTGCAATATGTTGCTCATCATGTCCAGACTTGTTAGTAACATCATCAGACAATGAAAGTATATGTTCAACATGATCATACTGATTTATATCACTACGAGATTATGGTTGATACATATTGCCATCTCTACCAACGCCATATGATCCTTCCTCATCATCACTGGGACTTGAATAATAAGATTTGGTTTATGTTTCAGACTCTATGCTATCAAAAAAGTTTAAATTTGAAATTTCATTGACAGACTCATTTTACCCACTTTAAAAGAAAAAATAGTTTCATAAAACTTACATCCCTAGAATATAAATCATTTCTATTTTCAAAACTAAAACGTTTGTATGCTTTCTTACCACTAGCATAACAAATTAAAACACACCTTTCAGACTTTTGAGAAAACTTGTCAGACTCTTTTAAATTAATAGCATAGCACAAATAGCCAAAACTTCTTAAATGAGAAAGGTTAGGTTCCCTACTATACACCAAAGAAAAAGGAGATTTACCATTTAACACAGAGGAAGGTGGCATGTTAATCAAATAAGTAGCAGTTAAAATACACTCAGACAAAAAATATAGAGGAATTAATCCCCCTGAAACATACCGCTTCTGACAAAATTAAGAAGGTGCCTATGTTTCCTTTCATAAATCTCATTCTGCTGAAGTGTATATACACAATTGGTTTGATGAACAATGCTCTTAGAATTTAAAAAATCACTCATTTTGTTATTAACAAACTCGGTGCCATTATCAGACCTGGTAACTTTGACCTTTTGGTTAAACTGAGTTCAAACCATATTAAAAAAAAACTTACAAACACATGGGAAGAATGAAATACAAACATAGGGAAACGCTAGAAACTACAAACAACAATAAAAATCTTAACTAATACAAGGATTGACTAACGAGCAAACTCAACAGGAATTCTTACCAAAATTTGAAAAGTTGAATAAAATTTAAAAGGTAGCCCATTGTCAAGATTGTTGAGAAGAACCCAACCGGAAAACAAATCCATGTTCCTTCCCAAAAAATCCATGATAGATCCTCGTCTTCCTCGTCTCTTTCTTGCGATGACGGAATATCCTCTGGACATTTGATATTAATCTGTATACCGCATAATCAAATATTGTTTTGAAAACCCAACTCATCAGTAGTGTCCATTTTTCGACCACGAGGAATTTTACCTGTCAACATGTTGTTACTCACATCTAGAACTGTGAGGTTGCCAAGTTGATCTAGTGATTCAGGAATCAAACCCGAGAGTTCATTATGTGAAACATCCAAGCTCTCTATGCCCACTAGATTGCCAAGTAACAATGCGATGTTCCCAGAAATCTTTTTGTGTGATATGTTGAGCTGTTTTAGAGCTTTGAGATTGCCTAATGATGCTGGTATTTCACCAGAAATTTTGTTGCCCGATAAGTCCAACAAAACAAAGATACCCGAGTTGCCTAGGCGTTGAGAAGATTTTTTCCAATTTACTAATAAGTCTTGAAGCTTGTCTTCAACTAAATCCCCAAGGAAGCGGTCAATATGATCTGATGAAGCTGACATATTCATTATTGGAAGGTTTGCCATCTGTCGCGGAATGCTTCCAGATAGGTTGTTCCTGGAGAGATCAAGAATTCGAAGAGAAGTGTACATGGAAATATTGTGTTGGGAATTATGCTAAGTGAGAATTCTGCTGATGGATTCTGCTGAAGAGCAGGAATCTGCTGAAGATACGTTTATGCGGAAGAATAGTTTATGCGTATTCTGTTTCTGCGGATATAGATAAACCGCGTATTTTGTAATTAAGTTAGCATATTCATGAGTTTTATTAGGAGAAGATAATGCATATCTTCTATAGTTTATAGAATATACGTTTCTTGTGAAACGGTTTAGAGTTAGGGTTCCTTGTCTATAAAAGGAACATATTATTATATTTTATGTATGAGTTTGAAAAACAAGTTTTAGTTTTATAAAAGATCCATAGAGGATCAAAGAGTTCTTAGTATTCTGTGTTCTTACTTGTGTTTGTTTCCGCTTTAGAATACAAGTATTAGAGACTTTCTATTAGTGTGTTTATGATTACATAAACATTGCTAACGATTCACGAGTGCTCAAAGATCTATCAAGGTCTTAGTTTCAACAAGTGGTATCAGAGCCTCGGGAGAGTCTCTGTGATACTAAGAACATCACCTTTTTACACACACATAACCAAAACAACCAACCATCATGCCTGGATCTGACAATGAGACAGAAGTTACACTCAATCAAAACACCACATCCTTACAACAACTCAATCTCACAAACAGTAATGCAAAATTCCCTTACCTCAAGAAAGAAGAATATGAACTTTGGGCTATGAAGATGCAGAACTGGATCACCAATATTGACTACAATCTTTGGAAGGTGGTCCTTAAAGGTAATAGCCCGAAGAGGACTGGAACTGATCAAGAAGGAAGGATGTACCATCTTGATCCTACAACTGCTGAAGAGATTCTAGCTGTGCAGAGGGAAAGTAAAGTCAGAACTATTCTCCTTCAGGCTATACCAGAGGATCACTTGGGCGACTTTCACTTCATGACTGATGCAAAGGATATCTGGATGGCCATAAAAGCTAGGTTTGGTGGGAATGAGGAGTCCAGAAGGATGAGGAAATCAATGCTCAAGCAGCAGTTTCAAGAGTTTCAGATCACAGAGGAAGAAGGTATCCACAAGGGATATGACAAGTTCCACAAGATCCTGAGTCAACTGAATCAGCTGAAAGCCAGGCCAGACAATGAAGATTGCAATGCAAAGTTCCTGAGATCCTTACCTCCATCTTGGCTGCAAGTAAGCATTGCACTCAAAGCTAAGGGTGGACTGGACATGATGTCTTTTGATGATCTATACAACAAGCTTAAAACTCTTGAGCCAGATGTCAGAAGTCCAATTCGTTCATCCACTCCCACTTACTCAGCTTTTGTCAGCTCCACCTCAAATATGATGCCTCATATCTCAAGCCCAATTTCCTCAGCTTCATCTTCATACACCACCACCAAATCAAATACTCAATCACAGTCCAGCAGTGTATTGGAAGATGTACTTCACTCCTTTGTTGCTGACTATGAAAGTCAGCAACAACTATCTTATGAGGATTTTGAACAGGTGGATCCACTGGATATGGAAGAGATGAACTTGAAGTGGCAGGTGGCAATGCTTTCATTGAACATCAAGAGGTTTGAGAACAAGTCTGGGAGAAAGTTTGGGTTCAATGGAAGAGATCCAGCTAGGTTTGACAGAAGAAAGATCAAGTGCTACACTTGTGGACAGATGGGTCACTTCTCAAGAGAATGCAAGGATAGGAAGACTACTGATGAGGTTAGGTACTCTACCTATCAGCAGAATCAAGGAGATGTTGGAACTTCCAAAGCTGGACCTTCCAAAGCTTTGGTGACTGTGGATGATCATGTTGACTGGAAGACTCATGAACGTAGTGATGGTGAAGCTGATCAGAGTGGATTACTGGCCAGCTGTGATACAGAGGATCATCATGATCAAGTTGCCTTTATGGGCATCTCTCAGGTACAAAATTGTGTGTTTGGTTGTAGTGTCAAATATAATGAGCTTAAAGAATCTTATGATGAATTGAAACCACAATATAATGAGTGTTATAAAGAACTTGAGGCATATAAAAATGGTTTAAGGACTTTAGAAAAACAAAAAATTTGGTTTCAAAAGAATCAGGCTACTTATGAAGAGAAAATCAGTGTGTTAAAAAGAGATTTAAAATGTGCACAAGATGAGTTGATATACACTAAGAAAGTAAATGCTAAATTAGAATCTGACAACCAAGTACTTAAAGAGGAGCTAGATAAGGAAATAGCTACACACAAAAAATGGTTGATATCAGGTGATAATCTAGCTAGTTGTTTATATAGTTGTCAAGCTGTAAATTCTAATATAGGTTTAGGTTTCAAAAAGTATGTTGGATTAGAAGCTAGGAATGACCTTGGTAGGACCACACCAGCAGGTTTAGCTAATTATGTTAAAGAACGATCATTACATGCTGTGCCTGGACCGATAAGAGGAGAACACATGCCCATTGACCTTTCCACCACTGTAGACTTTGATGGATCACATCATCTTTATGGCAAAAAGTCAAGTGACTTGCCTGACCCTAATTCTAATACTGCTGACTTTGTCTCTTATTCTACCACTGACATGTCTTCTGACCAAGGGTCTACTGCCTATACAAGTTGTGATTCAAGTGACAAGTCAGACCTCACCCAAGTATCCATACAAGCCTGTTAGAGTTGCTGCTGATGATTTAAAGTCAAAGACAGTTTCCTCTGAAGACTTGTTATTTAATTCTTTGTCAAACAATAATTTTAATTCTGTCAAAAACAATTCTGTCAATGTTTGTGGTTTGAATTCTTTTCATGGAACATCTTTCACTTTAAATAAATCTTCTAAAACGAAGAAATGTTTTGTTTGTGGAAGTAAATCTCATTTGATTAAGGATTGTAATTTTCATGAGCAAAGAATGGGTGTATGTGCTAGTCAGAAGAGACCTAGACCAATGTGGAAACATGTCCATGATATACCCTCTTATGTTCCACAAGCAACTCACTCAACCAGCAGATCCAATTATGTTGATAAATCAGCTTCTGCTGATCAATAAGTTCCTGCTGATACACCTGTTTCTGCTGATAGACCTTTTCAACCCAGTAGAAAAAGACAAGTTGCTAGACCATTCTATAGACCTAATAATTCTTACTTTTCGAATGGTTTTTGGCCTAGTTATTATCACCCAATGTATATGGGGCGGGGGGCACCATGGGATTCTGCTGTTAAGCCCTCAACAGGTTGTTCTTGGACTAATAAGGGACATAACTATCAAACAAGGTCCAAGAACAATGGTGGATCTTGTACATCTACATGGCCTAACTCTTATGATCCACAAGGCAGGCTCAAGTCAGTAATGACTTGAGTCTCCAAAGTGTACTTATACTTTGTATATTTTTTGTTGTTGTTGTAGGATCATCCCCTGAAAAGTAAAGAAGTTGGCATAGTAGATAGTGGTTCTTCTAGGAGCATGTCAGGAAACAGAGAAAAGATGATTGATTTTGTACCCATAGAAGGTGGAGGCAATGTGACTTTTGGTGGAGGTGATGGTAGAATCACAGGGAAAGGAACTATTAGAACACCAAAATTGGATTTTGAGAATGTGTATTAAGTAAAGGAACTTGATGAGACAAAAAGTGTACCCGTTTTAAGGGGTCATTTAAGCCCTAATTCGTGTAAATATGATCAAATATTGCCCTAAATAGTTCCTTTTGTCATTTTAGGTACTTTTGAGAAGAATTATGGAAAACATGCATATTTGGACGTTTTTGGAGCATAAAAGTGAAGAAAACGACAAAGTCTCAAAAGAAGCTGGATTTTCTACCTGACGGCATCAGAGTCACAAGGTGACGCCATCAGCCAATGTTAATAAAGGAGTGAAATCAGATTACACTATACGCCCTTGAAGAAAACAAGATGTTTACACCTGACGGCGTCAGGTGTTAGAAAGAGTAGGCCGTCAGGTGTTAACTTAAAGAGTGACGGCCCAGAGTAAATTAAAGGGTGACGGCGTCAGAAGTAAATCTAGGCCATCCGAGAACCCTAATGGCGGCAAGCTGACGGCGTCAGAACCTATAACCTGACGCTGTCAGAATGTAAAATCTATATATACTTTTCTATTTTTCATTCATTAGTGTGGAACTTTGGTGGAACTTTTAGTACAAAACCTTAAAGACGAATTTGGCTGTATTTTCAAGGGTTTTTTACCCTTGAATCCTTCATGTTCAATTAAAGATAAGTCCTCACTTAAATTAATCAATATGTCTATGTGTTGGTTAATTATATCTTATGCTTGTCTTTCAATTAACATGCTAGGCTAGATTTTTCTTGTGTTTGCTTAAATCTAATGAAACCTAACTATTAATTATTGGTTGATTGGTGTGTTATTACTTTGTTGGGATGAATGTTTCATCAATGTTAGGCTTAAGAAAACTGGCAATACTCCTATATGGTAACATGCTTGAACGTCTTAAGAAACATGTAACTAATGCGTACTAGGTTATTAAGGTAGTATTTAACGCATGAGCCACTGTTTACAATCCCTATGATTATGTGTACGCATAGTTGTAGGAGGAGATAAGAGCTCATAGAATTGGGGAGATATGTACGCCACCCCATGAATTGTTAAGGAATACACCCGTCATCCACGCAAGTAATACATACACCAATTAACCGGTAAAAGATAGTTAGGGAGTAAGGAAGTCTAAGTAAACACATTTGTCTCCATATAAGTTTTCACAACCACAATAGTTTAGTTATTTTATTTTTATTGCAATTGTAGTTTTTGGGTTAGTTGACTAGCAACTAATTCCGCCCACTCCTCCAAAACCCGAGATTTTACTTGCTTTCTATAAAATACAAAAATACAAAAATAATCTTCCTTCACCTTTAGACCTTTTAAAGTAGTTTTTCTATCCTAACGAACACTATTCCCTGTGAGAGAACGATCAATCCCCCGTACTTACCACTACACTATACTACACCGACCAGGTACACTGCCTGGTGGGATTGCAAGCTTCTCAAGATCCCTTGAGAGGTAAAACCTGTTGCGTGGTCGCAATCCCACGCACATCAAGTTTTTGGCGCCGCTGCCGGGGAATAGTTATTGTTTAGGTAGAATTTTTTTTTATTTTAATAGGTCTACTCACTAGATTCCTTTCTATTGAGATTTTTATTTTTATTTTTCTAGGATTGCTTTAGTCTATCTATTTTCTTTGTGTTTTTGTTCGTGATTACTCGCCCATTAATTATTCCGTTGGCCATTATGGAAAACGCGAATCCACCCCTTACACCGGACGAAGTGGCTTTGTTACGTAGCCAAATTGAGGAAGAGATAAGTGACCTTAGGGAGCTCAATAGTATGATCGATATAGAGATTGACTATGCCCTTAACGACCTAGCAACCGCCATGTACTCGGACAATTACTTGGAAAATAACAATCTTACGGTTGACGAGTTGGTTGAGAAGCTTTATGAAGAAGAAATAGATCCTAGGTTGGATGATCATTACAATTTATACCCCACTAAGGAGGAGATTGCCTACTATAACAACCTAGTTGATAACCCTAGACCACCCTTTATTAAAATCGACCCAAAAATTAAGAGGGGTGATCCTGGGAATGTGAAGATACCATGTATGATTGGCTACAAACATATTGAGCATGCTTACATTGACTGCGAATCCCCAATCAACGTGATGTCCTCAAGCCTTTATAGCCACATCATGAATAGACCACTTGAGCCTAGGAAAGACCCAAAGTATCCCGGCGGAGTCTGTAACTTCATTGGAAGAGTTAAGGGTATTCATGTCCTTGTCGGAAATTTCACCTTTGTCACCGACTTCATGGTCCTTGAAGATCTGGCAAGTGTTGTTGATTGCCGCTTATCTCACGTTGTGTTAGGCAAACCATTTGTTGAGGTGTCCAATTTGAAGTATGATCGTTTAGAAGGCACGGTTCAGTTTTCTAATAACATTGATATAATCACTTACAGGATGCCCTATAAGGTAAAAGAATTTCGATTTGTGCCCCGGTTAGACAAAGATTACATTGGTGCAATTGAGGACACCAATGATGAGGATAAGGAGAAAGGCATGGATTATGTTTGGAATAAAAGGAGCCTATATTATAAAGATTGTTTGAACCTCGGACCTAGATACAAAGTAGATATGGAGGTTGTTAGAATGATTGGAGGGGCAATTGAGAAACAAAATAGGGAGACGTAGAGCCCGTGACTTTGAGTCTAGCTACAAGACTCGTTAATAAAGAAAAGTGCTTCTTGGGAGGCAACCCAAGCTTTGTGTGTTTATTTTTATTTGTTTCCGTATGTATGATATTTCTTGTTATTGATTCATGATTCAAACTAACTTGTGAAAATGCTTTATTTTGTTTTTAACTTCGTCTTAACTACATATAAAGGTATTTTGCAAAAGCTAAGTGTAAGGAAAATCTAAATCGGTTTATAAGAACGAATGAACATGAATCATAACAATGTAAATTAACATACATAGTAGTATTTGTTTGAGTCAAATGCTTGTATCGAGTCATAATGAATTTTTGCAGGAATTCCAGGAAGTAAGATATAGTTTTTCAAGAAATTTTCTGGAAACTTAACATGAGAGTTCTGTCAGATCATTTCTGACGGCGTCAGGTATTACAACCTGACGGCGTCAGGCAATATTTTTCTGCAATTTTTGAAAGTTTTGTTTTTCTTCCGGAAATAAAAAGTTTTTGTTAATTATCTAACTTATAATCTCGAGGAATTCTGCAAAAATATTCATTCCACAAGCATTATATCCTATTATAGATTATACCGCCGATTTTATGCGAGGTTGGCCTTTATTTTTTTTCAGGTTAACAGGTTATTTTGGACAAGAAGGTGATTATAATTTCGGAAGGGAAGCTTTGAGCGTTCATCTTTCTTGGAAGAAGATCTAACCATGCTACCTCACTATCCACATCAAACGAATCAGGGGAGTATTTGATTTCATTCTTTCATTTTATTTACTTTTACATCTTCTATTTGAACATTGGGGACAATGTTCGGTTTAAGTGTAAGGGTGTAAATGAAGGCACCTTAGAGAATACAATTGCGCTTGATTTTTGTTTGTTTGATAGTAAATTTGTAATAAAACTGAGAGAAATATTTGTTAGGGTAATTTTAGCGCCAATTTAAAATTTTTTACAACATTTAGAAGTGTGAGAGTTCCAAGGAACAACAACTTATACACATTCAACATGAATGATGTCCAACCTGAAGGTGATCTAACATGCTTGGTGGCTAAAGCATCCCTGGATGAATCTACAAAATGGCACAGAAGGATGGCTCATGTGAATTTCAAGACCATCAACAAGCTTTCTAAACTTGGTCTAGCTCAAGGACTTCCTTCTAAAGTTTTCACCAATGAGCACAATTGTGTTGCCTTCAACAAAAGGAAGCAACACGGAGCCTCATACAAAGCAATTACAGCTGTGAGCACTATCTCAGAACCTCTTCAGTTGCTGCATATGGATCTCTTTGGTCCAACTCAAGTAAGAAGTATTGATCATAAGTACTTCTGTTTGGTAATCACTGATGATTATAGCAGATTTTGTTGGGTATTCTTTTTGAAAACTAAAGATGAAACATCTCAAATCTTAAAAGAATTTGTTACCCTTGTTGAAAACCAGCTAAACAAAAAGATTAAAGGTATTAGGTGTGATAATGGGACAGAGTTCAAGAATGCTGTTTTGATAGAGCTTTGTAACTCTAAAGGGATAAAAAGGGACTATAGCAATCCAAGAACCCCACAACAAAATGGGGTTGCTGAAAGAAAGAATAGGACCTTAATAGAGGCAGCAAGATCAATGCTTGCAGACTCTAAGTTATCCACATTGTTCTGGACTGAAGCAGTAAGTACTACTTGTTATTTTTTGAACAGGGTATCTATCACTAGACCTCATTTCAAGACACCTTATGAACTTCTCACTGGGAAAGTTCCTTCTATTCATTACCTCAAACCTTTTGGATGTCAAATGACCATTTTGAACACTAGTGATCCACTTGGGAAATTTGATGGAAAAGCTGATGAGGGGTACATTATAGGATATTCAGCTCATAGTAAGGCATATAGGGTATATAATCTAAATGCTAAAAGGAGAGAGGAGACTCTTAACCTGAGATATATAGAAGAAAAGACTAATGTTCAGGGTCAAGGTCATGCTTGGTATTTTGACCTGGATTACTTAACAGATTATTTGGGTTATACTAGATTTGTTGCTAACCAATCTGCAGGTACACAAGAATCTCCCTCTAGCAATGCAGGTGTCCTAGATGATGACTCAGAAGATGAGTCTGAGCTTGATGAACAAATCATTGTTGTACCTTCTTTTCCTCCTAACCAGTTTGCAGGTAATGATGCAAAAGATTCTCCTGATAAGAATGAAGAAGAGTCACAATATGCAGAGGATCTTGCTAGACTCAAGAAGCAAGAGCATGCAGCCACTCAAGAAGCTGAGAGGCTTGGTGAGAAGTTTGCAAAAGATGCTAAAGTACTCCTTAGACAATCAGCACAAGCAGTCAGTGGAAACCAGGATACTGCTGACAGTTCTACTAACAGTTCACCTGTTTCTCCTGACACCACCATCTCTGCTGACAATCCTGCTGCATATACTCCCATTTCTACCAAGGTGTCCACAGACTTTGGAGAACCATATACCAGATTTCCAAGTCCTTCAGATCTTGGTAATCACCAACCCAAAGCTGGCATCTTCACCTCATCTTCCTATGACAGTGTTTTTGAACCAACAATGACCAATCTTGATACCACAATTGCTGTCAACCCCAATGCAACAAAAAGGATCAACATTCTACATCCACAGGAAAATATTATTGGTGATCCTAAAGACCCTGTTAAAACTAGAAGCACAGTTAAACAAACTAAGTATGGAGAAGTTGCTTGTATTTCCTATGTCTCAAATCAACAAAGAGACAATCACACAGGCTTTCAACATTGTCTGTTTGCTTGTTTCCTTTCTCAAATGGAACCAACCAGTGTCCCACAAGCTCTTGCAGATCCAAGTTGGCTTGAAGCAATGCAAGATGAAATGCTACAATTCAAGAATAAGCAAGTTTGGATATTGGTTCCTCTACCAGATGAGAAGTGTGCAATTGGGACAAAATGGATTTTGAAGAATAAAAGGGATGCAAGGGGTATAGTGGTCAAAAATAAATCAAGGCTGGTAGCTCAGGGGTTCAGGCAGGAAGAAGGGATAGATTATGATGAGGTTTTTGCACCAGTTGCTAGAGTAGAGGCCATTAGGATTTTCTTGGCCTATGCATCTTATATGGGCTTTATGGTTTATCAGGTGGATGTGAAAGTGCATTCTTATATGGTGAGATTGAAGAAGAAGTCTATGTCACTCAACCCAAAGATTTTGAAGACCCAAATCATCCTGATTATGTTTATAAGGTTGTCAAAGCTCTTTATGGCCTCCATCAGGCACCAAGAGCTTGGTATGCTAGACTCATAGCATTTCTGCTAAAGCATGGATACAGAAGGGGTGCCATTGACAAAACACTCTTCCTTAAGAAGAATTCCAGGGATATTATACTTGTGCAAGTTTATGTGGATGACATTATCTTTGGCTCCACTAATGAAGCTTGGTGCAGGGAATTTGAGAATTTAATGNACCAAAAAAACAATGAAGTACAATGTATTAGTGAATGTTCACTTATACAGATCCATGATTGGTTCATTGATGTATTTAACAGCTTCAAGGCCTGACATTACATTTGCTGTGAGTGCTTGTTCAAGGCATCAAGTTACACCACTTACTTCTCACTTGAATGCAGTCAAAAAGATCTTCAAGTACCTCAAAGGCCAGCCTAACCTAGGTCTTTGGTACCCAAAAGAGTCCCCTTTCAAGTTGGAAGCATATAGTGATAGTGACTATGCTGGTGCAAATTTGGATAGAAGATCTACAACTGGAGGTTGCCAATTTCTTGGAAGAAGATTGATTTCTTGGCAATGCAAGAAACAAACTATAGTTGCTACCTCATCTACTGAAGCAGAATATGTTGCTGCTGCCAATTGTTTTGGGCAGGTACTTTGGATACAGAATCAGTTATTGGATTATGGGTTTAATTTCATGAACACCACAATCTATATTGATAATCAAAGTACCATATGCATTGTTAAAAATCCATTTTTTCACAATAGAACAAAGCATATTGAGATTAGGCACTACTTTATAAGAGATTCATATGAAAAACATTTGATAAAAGTGGTTAAGATTCACACAGATAATAATGTGGCAGATTTATTGACTAAAGCTTTTGATGGACCTAGGTTTCAACACTTAGTTGTCCACATTGGGTTGGTTAACCCTTAAATGCAAAATTTGAGGGGAGGCATAAGCCTCAGGGGAGGCATATGCCTCAGGGGAAGATTGTAGTTGTAAACTTTGTAGATTGATTGTTATTGTAAATATTGTATATTTTAGGTTGCTAACACTAACCATCTAATGTGTTTCTTAGTACATTAGTTTGTTTGTTTGGTTTGCTACTATGTGTCTGTTTTACAGAATATAGCTGTGTGTAGTTGCTGGTTTGGATTGTTTGGAACAAGGTCCTGTAAGCTAAAGTTTGTTTCTCCTGATGGAGTCATTGTTTCTACTGAAGAAGGATAAAAATGATTCTCATTGTTCCTACTGAAGTAAATACAACTGATTCTCATTGTTTCTACTGAAGTGGAATACATGTGATGTTTATTATTTCTACTGAAGAGAAAGACAAGAAGTGCAATGAAAGATAAATTCAAGTTGTTCATTCATTCAAGAAACAAGTTACAGCTTACAAACAACTTCAAAAGAAATTAAAGACCATTCCTATACATATTCAACTACACAAATCCTAAAATCTTATCATCCATATTGCAAAAGCCTGGTGGATATGCATGTCCAGTACGATGAAGAAGCTGAAGATGAAAAGGGAAGGATGGATTGATGAAAACGATGATGAAGATGCTCAAGAACCTATGTGTTTGGTCTCTGGCAACATCACATCTTCAACTACTCCACCTTCCTCTTCCCTTTGTCTTCTCCTTTAACTTCTTGAGCAGGAAGACCAATCACCACCTCTCGTGATTTTGGAAGTGGAGGGTTAGACTTCCTAGACCTTGCTTGTGGTCTCTCAGGTGTGGAAGGAGGAAGAAATGAGGGATCTTCATATTCATCCTCGGTAGATTCCTCATCCGAGGTAAATAGAAAAGGAGAGACTAATTCTCTATCTGATGCTGGGTAAGGAAGCAAGGGATGTGAGTCTTTAGAAGAATCAGACTCAGCAGAATTGGGGGCTTGACTTGGTTCCCCCATAATCTGCTTCTTCTTACTTTCTTGGTTTGTGGTTACTTTATGCGTCCATGGTCGAGCAATGGGTGGAAAGTAAGTGTTCCAACCATCACTGGATGATGATGATGAAGAGGAGGAGGTTAGATCGATGATTTCTGGTTTTGATGACATGGTTTTGGGATGGCAATTGTGGGGCTATTGAGAAATTAGGGTTTGATGATTAATTTGGGGATAAGTGATTTGTGTGAATTGTGATTTGGGATTAATTTATAAGCGGAGTCAAGGGACTGGGGTAATAAATGCGTAACGGATGGCACAGTAAAACGCCAGATATTTACTGAAGATATTTTACCAAGTTAATCTGCTGATTGACTTCTTCATCAGCAGATTGACCATTGATTCTGCTGAAGGGTTAATTTTGAAATTTGATGAAGTTATTTTACAGGTCAGATATGGTCAACAATTTGTTCCGATATTATTGACTATGATTGGGTAACTTCCTTTTATAACCTAATTCGAATCACTTTGCCCAAAATAACTCATTCCCTCATCAACCAATTTAAACCCATTCCCCACTTGATTAATTCATAACCGCTCATCACAAAATCTACACATGGCATCTCTTCAATTCAAGAAAGATCATAACAAGGTTGCTTTTCTGACTAAGACAAAAGGCCATGAGCAATATGATCCTATGGTAGAATTTTTGCAGCGTTCCAAGATTCATTATGCTCTAACAAATTCTCCTAATGTGATATATGAATCTTTGGTGAAACAATTTTGGGCAACTGATACTAAGAGGTCTGACACAGAGATTATAGCAACTATTGATGGAGCAGAGTATGTGGTGACTGAATCATTGATTAGGACACAACTACGTTTGGATGATGAAGGTGGTGTCTATCATACCAACACTGAAGAAATACTTGCTGGGTTAAGAGATGGTGGCTACCAAAGTACTGCAATAGACATGTGGCACAAGAATCAATTCTGCCCTATATGGAGATTTTTTGTGCACACATTACCTCAGTGTATCAGCAACAAGTCAGGAGGATGGGATCAGTTTTCTACCCAATTGGGTTGTGGTATAGTATGTCTTTCAAAGGGTTTAACTTATAACTTTTCTAAGTTTATCTTTGATAATATGATTGAAAATATTCAAAGGAAAAAACATAAGTTTCTAATGTACCCTAGGTTTTTACAAATTATATTAGTCATAACAACCCAAGAAAGAACTTTTTGTCCCATAGGAGCACTCACAAAGAAAATTTTTGCTTCTATGAGAACTAATTATGAAGGAGCATTTCACCCTCTATTGCCAGCTATGTTGCCACAAGGCAATAATGATGCTGGTGAGGGTAATGCTGCTGGTGCTCCACCCTCTCCACATCCTGCTGATGATGGGAATCCATCATCTCCCAGTGTTGCTGCTGATGGTAATCCATCAGTTGCCACTGATGAGGGTCCTTCCATTACTGCTGAAGCATCAAATGCTTCTCCTAACCAGCCTCTACCATCACCCATCTCACCTAGACCTCCCACACCACATACTATGATTGGGTAACTTCCTTTTATAACCTAATTCGAATCACTTTGCCCAAAATAACTCATTCCCTCATCAACCAATTTAAACCCATTCCCCACTTGATTAATTCATAACCGTTCATCACAAAATCTACACATGGCATCTCTTCAATTCAAGAAAGATCATAACAAGGTTGCTTTTCTGACTAAGACAAAAGGCCATGAGCAATATGATCCTATGGTAGAATTTTTGCAGCGTTCCAAGATTCATTATGCTCTAACAAATTCTCCTAATGTGATATATGAATCATTGGTGAAACAATTTTGGGCAACTGCTACTAAGAGGTCTGACACAGAGATTGTAGCAACTATTGATGGAGCAGAGTATGTGGTGACTGAATCATTGATTAGGACACAACTACGTTTGGATGATGAAGGTGGTGTCTATCATACCAACACTGAAGAAATACTTGCTGGGTTAAGAGATGGTGGCTACCAAAGTACTGCAACAGACATGTGGCACAAGAATCAGTTCTGCCCTATATGGAGATTTTTTGTGCACACATTACCTCAGTGTATCAGCAACAAGTCAGGAGGATGGGATCAGTTTTCTACCCAATTGGGTTGTGGTATATTATGTCTTTCAAAGGGTTTAACTTATAAATTTTCTAAGTTTATCTTTGATAATATGATTGAAAATATTCAAAGGAAAAAACATAAGTTTCTAATGTACCCTAGGTTTTTACAAATTATATTAGTCATAACAACCCAAGAAATAACTTTTTGTCCCATAGGAGCACTCACAAAGAAAATTTTTGCTTCTATGAGAACTAATTATGAAGGAGCATTTCATCCTCTATTGCCAGCTATGTTGCCACAAGGCAATAATGATGCTGGTGAGGGTAATGCTGCTGGTGCTCCACCCTCTCCACATCCTGCTGATGATGGGAATCCATCATCTCCCAGTGTTGCTGCTGATGGTAATCCATCAGTTGCCACTAATGAGGGTCCTTCCATTACTGCTGAAGCATCAAATGCTTCTCCTAACCAGCCTCTACCATCACCCATCTCACCTAGACCTCCCACACCACATATCTCTATTGCTCCTGATGAGCAAGTTCTTGAGGTTGAAGAGACCCTTCAGTCTCTTGGTACACAAGTACCTTTACCTTTTGAACCTGAGATTACTAGACTGCTCACACCTAGTCCTGAAAGAGAGCCTATTAATGAAAGTATTCCTATTTTTGAGCCTATTTCTCCTGAAAGGCCCAATGATGCTCCCATTACCACTGAGCAATCTGCTGGTGGAGCTGAGGACCCTATTACTCTCACTTCTATATATGAATTGCTTAACAGGAATAATAAAGAGGTTGCAGAGATGAGAAAGGAGCTTGCAGATACCAAATCTTCTCTTGGTGCTGAAATTAAAGCTTTGAAAAATAAGATTCAGGAGTTAGAAGCAAAACTTGGGCAGAAAAGGAAAAGAAACTTTGTGGTTTCTTCTGATGAAGAACAAGAGGAAAGGTAAATGGATCCTCTTGGATTGTTGGCTGAAGTGGCTCAAATGGCTGATGTTCCTTCTCCTAAAGCTGTTGAATCCTCAAAACAAAAGGAGACTATTCAGTTCAAGAGAAAGAGGCGTAGACAGTATTTGAACAAGGCATCCATGGAGTCTTTTGGAGTACAAAGTGCTGTTGCAGATCTAAGTGTTGTTGTTGATGATCACATTGATACTGAGCTACCAATGGTGAATATTACCTCTGATCTAAGTCAAGAAGCTTCAGTACCAGCACAACCTTTTGCTACATCTTCAGAAGATCCTTCAGTAGTATTTGTTGCTGGGAGAACTGTTGTGTTGGACTTTAACTATAACACCCCAACCCGACACGGGTCAAAATGCCACATTATGGTGTCACTCAGAACATACAACGCAAGCGGAAGACATAAAACATACAAGTTACAAAGGGAAAATACTAAGGAAAATAAGGAAATACTAATTCTATACAAAGGGAAAAAAACAAAATCAAACTAAGTCTAAAAGAAGCCAAATCCAACTAATCCAGATGCAAAGGGTATCTATCGTCAGGGTAGTCCACTAAGAGCTCCTATGCACTCTTCACTCAATCCCAGCTTCCAACCTAAAACCTGCCGCAGGAAAAGAAATGCGGCTGAGCTTAAAAAGCCCAGTGAACAGATATATAGCAAAACTGATAATCAAAACGTATATAAGTATAAGAAAAGAAATCATAAGCTCCTGCTGAAATGAAATGTCATCTGTCAAATGCATAAGAGGTCAATGATCAACTGAACAAATATTTGGGTATCTATCGTCAGGGTAGTCCACTAAGAGCTCCTATGCACTCTTCACTCAATCCCAGCTTCCAACCTAAAACCTGCCGCAGGAAAAGAAATGCGGCTGAGCTTAAAAAGCCCAGTGAACAGATATATAGCAAAACTGATAATCGAAACGTATATAAGTATAAGAAAAGAAATCATAAGCTCCTGCTGAAATGAATTGTCATCTGTCAAATGCATAAGAGGTCAATGATCAACTGAACAAATATTATAAGTCAACTGAATAACGTACAAGAAGAATCAAATATTAATACGAATCATATAGTAACCAGAATAAATGAGTTGATAGAACAAAGTTTGTCTAACGAGATACTCGAATAGACACACGAAACATAGGAAAGCCACGAGCCGACCTAACGAGATACTCGAATAGGTCTCCTACCACATAATCACATATCATATATCCGACAAATCAAAGTGCACGAAAAGGGGATACCTCTAAGTACCAAAATGGAGTAGCTACCTCCAACGTGAAGAAGTGTAAGCATACACTCACATTCACCCTACACAAAATCCGACATACCTAGGATGCATCCATACGTCCCCTACAAAGCAAATCATACATATCATAATATCCAAGTGATCACATAATATATCCGACAAAATGGGGACGCCGTGGATCAATCACACCTCCACAGAAAGTGTCATGCCATCGGTGCCTCGATGACACGCCCATGGTACCTCCATGAGTAGAATAAAAAAACTCGGGCATAAGAACAAAACATATCATATCATATCCAACATCATATCATATCCAACAGAACATATCAAACTGAACTGAATCATATCATAGCAACGAATAGCAGACGGATATCAAATCATAGAATCGTATCAAAGGAATCGTATCAACGAATCATATAACATGGATCAAAGCAAAAGGGATCATAGCAATGGCTCATATCAAAAGGGATCATAGAAAAGTCAAGGATCAAAGAGAGTCATGAGAAGTCCCTACTGAAAAGGGTTAGAATATCTGTACCTCAAACCGCAAACTGAAACCATATCAAAAACAAGGATAGGAAGTTACTCCTTCTTCAGCGAATCTACACGAATTAATGATCGCCTTATTATTTATAAGCTCATTTTAAATCAGATTACTCATTTTAGGTTTCTTTCTATTTTTAAAAACTTTCCCATTTTAGTAACTTGCCAAAAATAGTAACTTTCCATTTATAGTAAGTTTTCACTTAAAGTAACTTGATAAATTAGGGTTAGAAATGACAATTAAGCAAGGTTAAAGGTTAATAATGACAATTATCATAGTTTAGGGTTTAATGTGACAACTTATCATAGTCTAAGGTTTAAAATGTAAATAATCCAAAAATTAGGGTTTAAAGTGTAATTAATTTCATAATTGACCAACTTAGGATTTAGCCACTTTTAATAAACACTTGAACATATCGCTTTTAATCCGATTTATAAGCATATTCATATAATTTTAAGATAACGTTTTGCATGCATGTTAAAATGCATATTTTTGATATACTTTGACAACAAACTCACCCAAATCGTTAAAACAGCCAAGCCCCGGACATAGTGACCTGTTTGATCCAATCTCATTAGTTCCATCATGCATGCATACTTATAAGTCTTATGATTTCATGTATATATTTAATATGTTTTAACCCGAAATCGACTCGACCTCCTTGGTAATACAGTTTTGATACACCACCTTGTAGATCGACACAAAAACAATCGCAAACATAAATCACTAAAACGTAATCTGTTTTAAACCGCAACTATTCGTCCCTCAAACAATGGTTCGATTAGTGTTTCTCCTATATGAAATCTATTATATTTATGTATTGATATATTCAATTTAGACATCATTATAAAATATATCATGTTAACCATAGCAAGATTCTATACATAATATTTATATGCAGTGCATGATCATGTGTTATTGTCGTAAGGTTTCTACATGTTAAAGTCTAAAAAAAACCCCAACATAATATATTTCTTGATCTATTTTTATAGTATATTTCATGCATGCATTAAAAGAAACTTATACTAACTTGTTGTGATTCAGTATGATACGTATATCATAATCTATAACTAGATTTCATGTAACGTATGAGATTGAGTATGAAAATGATAGTAAAAGATTTATACCTCCTAGTCGACTGAAAGGTTGTTCGAGAATACAAGAAACAAGCAAAAGCACCTAAACAAACTGGAACACTATCGACACTCAAGTTAACGCGTATACGAATGGATGAGCCAAAAGGATCAGCTTCACCACGAGCTATAACGCACCAACGAACCCGTACCTTAAACCCGATCACGAAGCGCTCGAACCAAGACCTTACACGAACCGAACAGGTACTAAACTCACGAACCAAAGCTTAAACCTGCTCACGAACGATAACCCTCCAACGAATGAGACCGAAATGATTTACTAGCCACGAACCAAAGATCACAACGCGAGTACCACAGATTCAACGCGAGGTAGAATCAAGCCCAAAAAAACTAGACGTACACTTCGAAGCAAAACCAAACACACGATTCACACCAAGCTAGACTACCAAACTGATTAGCTTGAGGGAAAGAAGTAAATGCTGATTTGTATTATGTTGTTATTAGAGTTTTCTTTATGTGTGATAGAATGGAATATACTCGGTTATAATATGAGAAACGGATGGAAGGATAGGGCATGTGAATTGCCGAGTCCATGGGGAGGCTAGTTGACCAAATCTTTTTCAAACTTCAAATGTATTTAGCCATATTCCAAAATGATATTGTTGTGTACAAGATTAATTGTATTCGGTCCTTAATAGACTTTTAAATCGTGTGATATTCGGATAAGAGAGACAATGTGTGTCAATTAATATTATACATAAGTTTTAAGTACAAGTATAATGTAGCTTTCCAAAATATAGGGTTCCATATCTTAGGTTAAGTTCATAAAATTTAGAAAAATTCAAATTATATGGGAATTTTAGGATAAACGGATTTTAGGGTTTTACAATTCTTCCCCTCTAAAAAGAAAATTTTCGTCCTCGAAAATTGAAGTCGCAAAAGTTAGACGGAGACGTAGCAAATCACAAAAGAACATCACAACCAACCTCGCGCTCGGGGAGGTTCTTCCAATAGAATCTTCACAAACAGATTTTTTTTTTCATGACTCGATCCCGACAACAAGGATAGCCCCAGGCTCTCCACAGAACATAAATCGTAACAAATCTGATCCAACAAATGAGAAACAAATGCATAGCAGATGACAGATGATAGATGATAGTTGAAATCTCACAAAGAGATGCATGAAACACTTATCCATATGAGGCAAATACGGAGATAGATCCAAACGATGAACTTCATCAATTCCTACCAAATTCTGAATGAACAAAGGAACTTGCCAAAGTCGGAGGAGCACAAATCGAATCATCAAATGTATCAAGAGTCTCATAAAGATATGGGTAACATATTCATGCCGATGATCAAAATCACAAATCAAAGTATGAAAACGTATTAGATGGCTTAACAAAATAGGTTGAATAATCGTACGAATAAGAATGAATCCAAGGTCTAACGTGTCGCGAACTAAAGCTTCCTCATATACCAAGACATTTAACTCTTCTATACCTCTTCTGGAAGTGCGCTGCAAAACGTGATTCTCTGCCACAATTACTTCAGGTGCGCTCTGTAGCTTGAATAATCTTTTGTCGAAGGAAACCCTACCGATCTTCCAAGCAAGCCGTCCTAGTCAATTCTCCACTATAACTCCACTCGTGTTTTCCTTCCTGCCTGTACGTGGAAATCTCGTTGTAGTCACCACCGTCTTCATACCATCCCGTCCAGCTCCAGCTTCAAGACTCTATACATATTAGTACAACTATGATAAATAGAGTTGGTAGCTCTGTGTGCTTCGCTTCAAACTGCTTCCTTCCATCGTAGAAGTTCAATACCGAAAACAAAAATGATTCTCGTATTTCTCTTTCATCTCTGAACACACTAATATGTCATACTATGACAATTTGTCCAAGTATTCATGAAAGGCACGATTTATCAATTTCATAAGAATAGTCGTAGGGGTAGCCAATATAATTAACATTACGACGTTCATAGAGATCACAAAGAATACGAAAAAATTTCTAAGAATATATCATTCTTCACACAGAACATGACACGATTCAGCTTCCAGAAATCAATTCACAACTCATGTATCATCATTGTTCTCCACGAATAAAACAGAAACACATCAGGAATAAACAACAAACATTCTAAGCAATCTGAATAACTCTCGAGGCGAGTCTCACCAAACGAAGTAGGCTTCAAAACCACGAGGGATTAACGCACGAGATTTTAAAACAAAAGTGATCATAAATGATTATCAGGTTAGGAACCATGGTGCAGGATTTGAGTTTCACAAATCGACAATTGGTAGCATCACCAAGCTCAGTCACAAATTTATATCCAGGATAATATCAAATCGAACATCTCCAACGTAAACCGATTTGCAAAATGAAAATCATCTTCAAATATCTCCAGAACGTATCGGACAAATCAAATATACACAATGAAAAGTCAAAAAAAAAGATTATAGGGGTAGAATAAGTAAGGTCAAAAATCAATAATGAAGAAAGAATCAAAAGCAAGGAGAAGTCATAGAATGTATCGAACACGTAGGATTTATACATACACGAATCTCCGAATGAACGAAAGGCATCTTAACGAATGTCAAACGAATCAAGAATTGAAGTTCAAAAGGATAACTCCAGATAAAGAATCCTATAAGGCACACTACGAAGTCTAAAGGCATCCTGAACACATGTCGCGAATCCTGATAAGTCTTCTAAGTCTCCGAAATGAATGATCTTGTAAGAGCTTAACGAAAAGCAAAGACATAAATCAAAGTAAAGGCGGAAGCAAGAAAACCAACGTCTGATCATATATCTACCCAATCCTCACCGGTCATACTAAAGCTCTTAAGGGGAAAACTTAAGGCAAAACCTTCCAAAGTTATTCCTAAAGCTTCTAAGGTGCAAACCTAAGGGTCCAAATCTTCACAGGCCATAACTTATGTACTACAAGTTGTAGCCTGGGCTCTGATACCATAATTGTAACACCCCAACCCGACACGGGTCAAAATGCCACATTATGGTGTCACTCAGAACATACAACGCAAGCGGAAGACTTATAAAACATACAAGTTACAAAGGGAAAATACTAAGGAAAATAAGGAAATACTAATTCTATACAAAGGGAAAAAAACAAAATCAAACTAAGTCTGAAAGAAGCCAAATCCAACTAATCCAGATGCAAAGGGTATCTATCGTCAGGGTAGTCCACTAAGAGCTCCTATGCACTCTTCACTCAATCCCAGCTTCCAACCTAAAACCTGCCGCAGGAAAAGAAATGCGGCTGAGCTTAAAAAGCCCAGTGAACAGATATATAGCAAAACTGATAATCGAAACGTATATAAGTATAAGAAAAGAAATCATAAGCTCCTGCTGAAATGAAATGTCATCTGGCAAATGCATAAGAGGTCAATGATCAACTGAACAAATATCATNAAACCTGCCGCAGGAAAAGAAATGCGGCTGAGCTTAAAAAGCCCAGTGAACAGATATATAGCAAAACTGATAATCGAAACGTATATAAGTATAAGAAAAGAAATCATAAGCTCCTGCTGAAATGAAATGTCATCTGGCAAATGCATAAGAGGTCAATGATCAACTAAACAAATATCATAAGTCAACTGAATAACGTACAAGAAGAATCAAATATTAATACGAATCATATAGTAACCAGAATAAATGAGTTGATAGAACAAAGGTTTGTCTAACGAGATACTCGAATAGACACACGAAACATAGGAAAGCCACGAGCCGACCTAACGAGATACTCGAATAGGGTCCATATCTTAGGTTAAGTTCATAAAATTTAGAAAATTCAAATTATATGGGAATTTTAGGATAAACGGATTTTAGGGTTTTACATTAACATTGCTGGTTCTTCTGCTCATGTTGAAGCTTCTTCTCCTCATGATTCTCTAGATGCATCTGCTGATGTTCCAATTGTGGATATCTCTCATGATGATTCTCCTGATGAGATATCTCCAAGTGTTCCTGATGTGGATCTTTCTGGCAAGGGAACAGATATTTTTGTTGAAGAAGATCTTGGTCGAGATTGTGTGACTGACAAGGAAAGAACTGAGCAGGCAAGGATGCTGAAAGAGTATGAAGATCTCATGAAGAGTAAGGCATTAATACAAAAGCTTACAGCTCAGTTTACTTCAAATTTGCCTCCTGAAAGACAAAGAGAATTGGATGCCCAATCAATTCATTTTACTGATGAGCAGTGGGATTCTTACACTATGCAAGCTGCTTCCAATCCTACTCTAGCTCAAAGTATTCTGGGAGCTGCTTTTGATAGAGACAATTTTGCTGCACAAATGATGGCCCTTGGACAACAAAAGAAAAAGGATGCAGCTGACAAGAGAAAAGCTATTGCAGCTCAGAAGGCTAAAGCAAAAAGAGACAGACCACCTACTGAAGCACAGAAGAGGACTTATATAAGGAATGTGGTTTACAATCAGAGTGTAGCTCTTTTTACTTCTGGTTTGTCCAAGAAGAAAGTCTGGAATTTGCCTGATTCTGAGCTGACAAGGCTGTATAATTTGATTATCAAGCAAATTAAACCAGCTTCTCAAGTGAAAAGGATTGCTGATGCTCTAACTGCTCCTACTGCCAAAAGATCCAAGATTGTTGAAGAAGTTGATACAACTGCTGATGGTGTACAATCCACTGAAAGTCTACCATCTGCTGAATGCAAAGGGTGTGTCTTCCATTTCTACTAAGGAAGCATCTGCTAGTCAACCATCAGTTCTTCCTGTTTCTTCTGATGCTTCTATCATAGCTGTTTCTTCCGAAGCTTCACAAATAGCTGCTGATCATGATATGGATACAAAGGAAAAGAAGAGTACAATTGAGATTCCTTCTTCTGTATCTGCTGATCAAGGAAGATCATTTCTTTCCAATTATCGTGCAGTTCTGGCTAAGCAAGCTGAACAAGAAGCTGCTAGAGCTAAAAGAGCTAGGCAAGAGATGGACAAGTTGTATCACCAAGGTGTCTTTGGTTCTATTCCTTCTGGTTCTACACCTTCTATTCCTACTGAAGATGTCTCTGGTGCATCTGAAAAGGTAGATCCTTCCTTTTCTATGGGGATATATGTGCCTGGTAGGAGGAAGAAAAGGATGTTCCATAAGAGACATATTGCTATTAGAAGATCTGTGAGATTATCTAGGAAGTCAACATCTCAGAAGCATAGATCTTCTAAGCATGTGGATATCAAGGCTGATAATAATACATTTATGAAGATGGGGTCTTCTACAACCTTTCCAGAGGATTCTTATAGTGTGTTGATAGATTGGAAGGGGACGAATGAACATATCAACACTATTTATAGGCTTGATACATCTTCTATGGAGTTTACTTTC
Organism: Artemisia annua; assembly: GCA_014162995.1. NCBI lineage: Eukaryota > Viridiplantae > Streptophyta > Magnoliopsida > Asterales > Asteraceae > Artemisia > Artemisia annua. The sequence goes on from LBNU01006934.1 coordinate 34,337, forward strand.
TTGAAAGATATACTTCATTTGGTGGATAGGCAGGATCTGAATACTCTTTATGCCTTTGTTTCCCATTATTATGCATCTCATAAACCACAAGGAGCAGGGTTGTACTTATTGGAAGATCTTCAAGTTTTGTTTGATTCTCAGTCACCAAATGGTACAGGGTATTCTTTCTGGAAGAATTCTCATAAGTGGAAGGTTGATACATGGAGATTTTATCCTTATCCTAATGTGCATGTTGTTGAGACCAAGTGTGGGATGAGAGTTTGTATGTTTTCTGATCAGCATTATCCTTTGTCACCTAAACTACTGAAAAGATTGCTTAAAAGGAAATTAGAAGTTCCTCCTAATCCAGTGTCAAATGATCTCACACATGCTGAACAGTTGATTGGGTTGATCAAGTCTCAGCTTATGCAACATCAGGCTTCTACTTGATTCTGGTATTCTATGTTGTATATTTTATTTCATTTTCTTATTAGTAAAAAAAATAAAAAAAAATGGTGGTTATTAGATTTTTGTACTAACTTTCTGCAGGTTTGTTGTAAAATTACTCTGTTGATGGTTCTCAACTCACCAGATGTGACTTGTGTTCATCAAAGAGTTGGCTAGTCCAAAGGGTACAGCTTTGGTAAAGACATGACAAATCTGTTGATAGCTGTAATAGTTTGCTCAAAACTATTGGGTACTCAACTCACCCATGCTTCACAGCTGAGAGTTGAATGGTTTTCAATTGACCATGGATTTTTCCTTTTGGATTCCAAATAATTGACTAGCCCACAAGGATATGGCTTGTGGTAAAGGCTGTGGAAAACCATATTTGGTAATCAATTCACCAAAGGTGATTTATTCAACCTAAGAATTGACTAGTCCTGAGCAAACGGCTACAGGTAAAGACAACTCAAATCCGTTTATAGTTGATGATTTACTAAAAATCATATGGTTATCAGTGTACCATAGTTCTCGAACTTAAACATTTGGCTACTCCAGTAGTGATGGCTATTGGTAAAGAGACATCAAATCCATTATTTTCAATGATTCACCTCTCACAGGAGTTAACACACCTGGATGCGATGAGAATAGTATGAAACTAATAAGTTTTGATGTACATTATGTCATTTGTTGCTACAAAGATCTGGAGTTTAAAGTTTGGTCACTCATAGAGATGTGGATGTCTTGATTCTTTGCTGCTGATGTTCGAATTCAATCCTCTTATTCTGCAATGTTAAGATCTATCAAGAATCTTGAACTTAACCAGGTCAAATTCAAGATTAGGGGAGGATTGTTGGGAATTATGCTAAGTGAGAATTCTGGTGATGGATTCTGCTGATGGATTCTGCTGAAGAGCTGGAATCTGCTGAAGATACGTTTCTGCGGAAGAATAGTTTCTGCGTATTGTGTTTCTGCGGATATAGATAAACCGTGTATTTTGTAATTTAGTTAGCATATGCATGAGTTTTATTAGGAGAAGATAATGCATATCTTCTATAGTTTATAGAATATACGTTTCTTGTGAAACGGTTTAGGCTTAGGGTTCCTTGTCTATAAAAGGAACATATTATTATATTTTATGTACGAGTTTGAAAAACAAGTTTTAGTTTTATAAAAGATCCATAGAGGATCAAAGAGTTCTTAGTATTCTGTGTTCTTACTTGTGTTTGTTTCCGCTTTAGAATACAAGTATTAGAGACTTTCTATTAGTGTGTTTGTGATTACATAAACATTGCTAACGATTCACAAGTGCTCAAAGATCTATCAAGGTCTTAGTTTCAACATATTGGTTGGAATATATCCGTTGAGGGAAGTGTTTCTTAGGACAAGTATTGCAAGAGAAGTTGAGAATTGAGGGAGAATATCTTGTAAATTTCCTGTAATAATGCTATTACGAAGATCAAGAACTTTAAGGTTGACTAATTTAGTCAAATTAAAGGCAGACCGCTAGAAAACTTATTCCCGCCTAAATAAAGAATTTCGGTTCCTTCAGGAAAAGTCGTCGGGATCTTACCAGATAAATCATTGTTAGACAAATCCAGGGAAAAATCATATACAGCTCTGAAAATAGGTAAAATGTCACCAGAAAATTTGTTTTGGGACAAGTCGAGTAATGATAACGTTAAATTGGAGATGGATTTTGGGATTAGTCCTGAAAAATGATTTTCCGAAACTGCAAGATAACTGATCCATGTGGCGTTACCTATATTTTCTGGTAACTCCCCTGAAAAATTATTCCGGGACAAATCAAGAACCGATAACCTATTAGATATAAAAAGGCGAGGGGGGATTTGTCCGATGAGGTTGTTATCTGAAAGAATTATCAATTCGATGTTGTTCATCTCCGCCAGCCAATGTGGGAATCTTCCCTCCAATTTATTCCCGCTCAAATCAAGATAAGTCAACTCTTTCTGTGATGAAATCCATTCAAGAATTTGGCCGGAAATTCCACAAGAATGCATTGACATCCTTCGAAGACTACATCTACTTGGATCACCCTTAGTTGTGTTATTCCAAATCAAGTTGCTTCCCTTTCCACCTCTGTATAATTCTGTTAGAGTTCTGATTTTGAATAACGAAGTCGGGATCTCACCGGCGAGCATGTTGTCGTCGAGTTCTAGGAGCTCTAACTTGCTCAATTTTTGCATCGATGATGGTATTGGTCCTGTTAACTGGTTACTCCTCAGGTTCAGAAATGTCAAGTTGGTTAGTCTTCCAATAAAAGTTGGAATTTCCAATGATAGAGAATTAAAGGACAAATCCAATGATTCTAATTTCGTGAGGTTTGCAATTGATGATGGGATGCCACTGGAGAAACGATTATTTCGTAATGAAAAATCCCTTAGCTTTGTTAAATTTCCAATCTCTTCCGGGATGTTTCCTAAAAAATCCCCATTATTATTCAACTTCAGTGATTCAAGATTTATAAGTTTACCAACAAGATTTATAAGTTTACCAACAAGATTTATAAGTTTACCAACTTCAGGACTTAAAACTCTCTCGAGCTTATAATTGTCACTAAGATCAAGATCTTAAATCAATTCGAGTTCGAAAAGTTGAGCAGGAATTGGACCCTAGAAACTATTATAACTTAACCTAAATGTAGTCAACTTTTGAAAAGAACCCAGTTAAGGTCCCAGTTTGCCCTCGAGATTATTATAACTCATGTCCATGTAACGTAAATTTGTTAACTGGAAAAGTTGGCTGGGGATGGAACCATTGAGATTATTATAACTCATGTCAAGGTGAAGCAGTTTGGTGAGATTACCAAACCCATCTCCTGGGATCTCACCTTTAATATAATTAGACGAGATATCAAGTAATTCAAGTGACCGAATATGAAAAATTGGAGTCAAGATTTCAGGAGATACAGGAGATGTGTCTACATTTTGTAGCTGAAGCTCGATAACACTTTCGGTTCTGGAGCAAGTAACACGCTTCCAAGAACAACAATCAGAAGCAGGATCCCATGTGTCTAGTGGATTTGAAGTGACAAAATATTTGGAAATGGAAATGGCGGGGAGGGTGAATTTGAAGCGGAGTAGTGCATGCTTTTGATGAACGGGACAAGAGAATGATGGGATTAAAATGGATTTGAGTATTAACAAGATTAAAAATAACACTGTCATTGTGCTTGCCATGGTGGATTTTGATTGTTCTATCTTTGATTCATATGTGCTTATGTGGTGGTTATTATAAAGGGAATGGAAAAGTGTGTTGGAATATTTGAATCATAACAATAATATAAACACATGAACATCATCAAGCACGCAGCGGAAATAGATCAAATACATGTAATAATAATTAACCGAATATATAAAAGAATATGCATACCATTGTGATTTCTAGCAAGAACAAGAAATCAAGAATCAAGAACAATATAAACCCTATATTAGGGTTTATGGTGGATCGACTTTAGGAAGTCGAATAGGGCAAGATCACGTTAACAAAAGTATGCTAACACTTCGTTCTCGAACACACGTACTCGTAGCGTTTCAATTAGAAAAGCTAGGTTCTTGATTCACCAAACAAAACAACACTATGTTGAGCCTTGGTAGATCGAATAGGAACCCTAAGAGGGTGTATTGGATCACCTATAGCTTAAAGAAAGAGAGAAAGAAGAAGTTGTGATTGCTAGTGATCTGAGGTTGTTATCTGAAAGAATTATCAATTCGATGTTGTTCATCTCCGCCAGCCAATGTGGGAATCTTCCCTCCAATTTATTCCCGCTCAAATCAAGATAATTCAACTCTTTCTGTGATGAAATCCATTCAAGAATTTGGCCGGAAATTCCACAAGAATGCATTGACATCCTTCGAAGACTACATCTACTTGGATCACCCTTAGTTGTGTTATTCCAAATCAAGTTGCTTCCCTTTCCACCTCTGTATAATTCTGTTAGAGTTCTGATTTTGAATAACGAAGTCGGGATCTCACCGGCGAGCATGTTGTCGTCGAGTTCTAGGAGCTCTAACTTGCTCAAGTTTTGCATCGATGATGGTATTGGTCCTATTAACTGGTTACTCCTCAGGTTCAGAAATGTCAAGTTGGTTAGTCTTCCAATAAAGGTTGGAATTTCCAATGATAGAGAATTAAAGGACAAATCCAATGATTCTAATTTCGTGAGGTTTGCAATTGATGATGGGATGCCACTGGAGAAACGATTATTTCGTAATGAAAAATCCCTTAGCTTTGTTAAATTTCCAATCTCTTCCGGGATGTTTCCTAAAAGATCCCCATTATTATTCAACTTCAGTGATTCAAGATTTATAAGTTTACCAACAAGATTTATAAGTTTACCAACTTCAGGACTTAAAACTCTCTCGAGCTTATAATTGTCACTAAGATCAAGATCTTAAATCGATTCGAGTTCGAAAAGTTGAGCAGGAATTGGACCCTAGAAACTATTATAACTTAACCTAAATGTAGTCAACTTTCGAAAAGAACCCAGTTAAGGTCCCAGTTTGCCCTCGAGATTATTATAACTCATGTCCATGTAACGTAAATTTGTTAACTGGAAAAGTTGGCTGGGGATGGAACCATTGAGATTATTATAACTCATGTCAAGGTGAAGCAGTTTGGTGAGATTACCAAACCCATCTCCTGGGATCTTACCTTTAATATAATTAGACGAGATATCAAGTAATTCAAGTGACCGCATATGAAAAATTGGAGTCAAGATTTCAGGAGATACAGGAGATGTGTCTACATTTTGTAGCTGAAGCTCGATAACACTTCCGGTTCTGGAGCAAGTAACACGCTTCCAAGAACAACAATCAGAAGCAGGATCCCATGAGTCTAGTGGATTTGAAGTGACGAAATATTTGGAAATGGAAATGGCGGGGAGGGTGAATTTGAAGCGGAGTAGTGCATGCTTTTGATGAACGGGACAAGAGAATGATGGGATTAAAATGGATTTGAGTATTAACAAGATTAAAAATAACACTGTCATTGTGCTTGCCATGGTGGATTTTGATTGTTCTATCTTTGATTCATATGTGCTTATGTGGTGGTTATTATAAAGGGAATGGAAAAGTGTGTTGGAATATTTGAATCATAACAATAATATAAACACATGAACATCATCAAGCACGCAGCGGAAATAGATCAAATACATGTAATAATAATTAACCGAATATATAAAAGAATATGCGTACCATTGTGATTTCTAGCAAGAACAAGTAATCAAGAATCAAGAACAATATAAACCCTATATTAGGGTTTATGGTGGATCGACTTTAGGAAGTCGAATAGGGCAAGATCACGTTAACAAAAGTATGCTAACACTTCGTTCTCGAACACACGTACTCGTAGCGTTTCAATTAGAAAAGCTAGGTTCTTGATTCACCAAACAAAACAACACTATGTTGAGCCTTGGTAGATCGAATAGGAATCCTAAGAGGGTGTATTGGATCACCTATAGCTTAAAGAAAGAGAGAAAGAAGAAGTTGTGATTGCTAGTGAATCAAGGGATGAGAGAATGAATACAAGGGGTCATGTATTTATAGTTTCTCAATCTTGGAGCACAAGATAACAACCCTAACCCCTTGTGGGTTGGGTGTTTGGCTGGCCACAAGCCCAAGGAGGGATTCCGGATCCTTCCTTGGCTCTTGTTTCACTCTAGTCCTTCTTCTTCCGTCTAACGGTCGTTAGTGTCCGTTAAGTGTTTGTTTCGTGAATTTAATAATTATTCATACTTAATATAATAATTATTAATTAATTGAAACTCGTACGTAAAGTGTTCACTCCCGAAGTCTCGAGTTCGAGTCCGGACGTATCACATTAATTTATATACGTAAACTTTACAGCTCCCACTTGGATATACATTAATGTAATAATGACATTGGTTAGTCTAGCATAACACGCCAATGTCTCCAGAACGATCACGAGTATGATTTTCCGGAAAAAACCACCTTTGATGATTCATCATCATACTTATCCTTTTGTTTCTAATACTTTGTTAATATGGATATGGATCTAAGTCATTCCATAATTAACTTTCTGTTTCTCGTTATTTATAATTGAACAAGATTACCAAAACATCTGAACGTATTCCAGATAGACTTTGGGCATGGCCATGCAAACATCTTGTCAACTCTACCAGTGGCCAAACAGTATTATACTTCAAAACAAATTTGAAGGAACAAATTCTTTCTTGACTACAAGCATAACCCATGAACTTTGCATCACTTCTGAAAATACCCCTTATAACCACCAATTACGGATAGCGTTAGAATAGTTTACACAAATGAGCTACATTCACAGCAATTATCTGGTATCTCAAGTCTGAGGATAAATATTCATGATTTACTTAAATGACAACATCCATAAAGTACAATCATGTAGTTGGGATTTCTGTCCTATATTTAATTTTTCATTTATTAAATATCATGTGAATTTGGTATGTCCTACGCATCAATATACTTAAGTATATTCTACCAAAACTCAGATTTGTCTTAATTTAATGACATTCCCATATCATTAATTGACAACGGACTATTTAAAATAACACAAGTTATTCATGGATTAAACATGCAAATATAGGATTCAACATTATAAATGGAAATAAACATAACAAAATATTTTATTTCATTAAGACAATAATGTTTACATTATCCTTTATCCAATTACTAATCACAGATCTGCATGAAACTACTAGCTAAACGAAGTCCAATGCCATTGGCAAGTTTAGTAAGCTTTTCCTTAGGTAAAGGCTTCGTAAAGGGATCAGCTAGATTATCATCTGTGTGAACTTTGAGTAAATTGATTTCACCTACATCGACTTGTTCTCGAACATAGTGATATCGTCTAGGAAAATGTCTGGCGCCCTTCATAACTCCAGGTTCATTGGCGAATGTGATTGCGGCAGAATTGTCACAATACAAATTTATAGGCAAACTAATCGACAGCATTACTCCAAGCCCCGAAACAAATTTCCTAATCCAAACAGCTTCCATTGTAGCTTCTGATGCAGCAATATACTCAGCTTTTCTAACAGACATCGCTATTGTACTCTGCTTCTTGCTCCTCCAGTCTACAGCTCCTCCATTAATAACAAAGACATAACCCGTCTGAGACTTCATATCATCTTTATCACTTTGAAAGGACGCATCACAGTAACCTGTAACATTAAGTTCTGCATCTAGATTTTCCCATACACCAAAAACATATCTTTAGTATTCCTTAAATACTTAAGAATGCTTTTAACAGCATGCCAGTGCTTGCACCTGGATTCTGTTGATATCGACTGGTCAAATTTTATGCAAACGCCACATCTGGCCTTGTGCTTTTAACTGCATACATGATAGATCCTACTGACGAGGCATATGGAACTTTATTCATGTATGCCACCTCTTCAAGTGTTGAAGCACATACTGCACTATTTAAGCCATGTTCTACTTGTATTGGCAAATATCATTTCTTGGAATTTTGCATACTGAATCTCTTCAATATTTTATCAATATAAGCACTTTGGCTTAATCCAATTAATCGTTGAGATCTATCTCTATATATCTTAATTCCAATATTGAATGCAGCTTCCCCTAAATCTTTCATAGAAAAACACTTTCCAAGATATGCCTTGACTTCAATCAAGCTTGGAATGTCTTTTCCCATGATCAATATGTCATCGACATATAAGATAAGGAAAATTACATCACTCCCACTAGCTTTCTGGTATACACATGGCTCATCAAGATTTTTGGTAAATCCGAACTTTCTGATTTCTCCATCAAATCTTTTATTCCATTGTCGTGATGCTTGCTTCAATCCATAAATGGATCTTTGAAGTTTGCATACACGGTTTGGAAATTTTGAATTCACAAACCCTTCAGGCTGCGCCATATAGATGTCTTCATCTAGGCGACCATTTAAGAAGGCAGTTTTGACATCCATTTGCCAAATCTCAGAGGCATAGTATGCAGCTATAGCTATGAGAATCCTAATAGCCCTAATGTCAGCTACAGGAGAAAAGGTCTCCTCGTAGTCAACACCATATGTTTGGATAAAGCCTTTAGCCACCAAACGAGCTTTATAGGTGTGTACAATGCCATCCATATCAGTCTTCTTCTTGTAGAGCCATTTACTCCCAACTACCTTGGCACCATGATGAGTCTCGTATTATACATATTTATATCCTGATATTATATGAATTATAGGAAAAATAGCCACATTTCTAGGACTTTTGATACTTAATACAAGAATATATTTGCAGGATAAAGGTCTGATGAAAGTAACGAGGAATACACGAGATAGATGACTTTGTAAACATCAAAGGAAAAGACATAGTTTGGACTAAAGCACGCAGCTTATATGAAGGAAGAGCGCCGCTTACGGGCATCTTTGGTCAACTATATATCTACGAGTCAAACATAAAGTACGCCGGTTATACACAACATAAGCGCCGGTTACGCGAGATAAAGCACGCCGGTTTTGCATAACATGCACGGCGTACTTCACATGGCAGTTATACTTTCTACATTAAATGAGCTAACTTAAATGGCAAGACCGATCACTTGCTTGTCATAAACGTTCAGGGACGAGTTAGGGTTGCATCTACTCTATAAATAGGAGCCTAATTCGGAGTATTAGACACAACACAACAACAACAACAAAAGATACTTAATCATAGAAGCAGTTAGTAGTGGTTTGCACCAAAACCACTAGCTAAGTCGATGGAACCACACTTTGAGCTTGAATACTTTCGGTATAATTTCATTATAATGCAAGAAATACTTGTTTACTTGTTTAACTCTATGAATAATATGGAGTAGTAACCTTATGTTTGTTTAAGGCAGTTGAGCTATGTTTGCTATGAGAATGATGTTATAAATGTTGAATCTATGTTACTTGCATTTGATATGTCATCGTTTAGTGTTCTATTGTTTGTCTTGATTGATCATAGTGATTGCATAAAGGTCGAAAGATTCAATCATGTTGTTTATATTATGAAATGTCTGTCTATAACAATTCATTGCTATGCTTGTGAGAATTGCTTAGTAAAACCAACAATAACCTCAACTATGTTATGTTTAATGGCTAGTATAAATTCTAACGACATGACTAGAGGAAATGCATGTTATATACTTCATACTTGGACCAAACTTCATGCATTCTATGTATCTAGAATCAAAGGCCGAAAGGAGATTCTTTTACATAGGATAGATATACTAGTTAACGTGATCAACCATCATGTTTTACTCTTATGCATTGCCCATGTAACTTCTGTGATATCTCTCATTATTCTCATGTGCTTTGCCTTGAATAAACATACTTTTAATATAAATTGGGAAAATATTTCAAAGAACTTAAATCCAACAAAAACGATTTTAGTGATAAGTGACAATCATTTGAACTTAATTTTGTTACCTATAACTAGCAATAAGAAACAACATCCTCTCTTGAGACGACCTGGTCTTACCTCAAACCTTTGCTATAAACGGGGGTTATACTTTTTCCCATGTTTTTTGTGTAATAAGGAAAATGGTGAAACTAGTTTAATAAATATAGAGCTTTCAAAACACATCAAAGTTTTTGGCGCCGTTGCCGGGGAGGCTAGTTTGAATCATATTGTTAGTTTGCAAAAAGAAAATTTATTGATATACCAAGAATTTTTACTTAAAATTGAGAAAATATCGTTTCTGAGATATAAAGAGCGTCGGTTTTTCAGACAAAAACCGCCGAGCTTTTGATACAGTAAAGAATAGTTGGATTTGATTTCACAAAACCCCAAAAACAAACTTGTATAATGTCTATTCCAGATTTTGAGAGCATAGGACTTTTGTTTCTTTTGTTTTCACTATCTGAATTATGGCATAAGTATATAATGCACATTAAAATCAAAAATACAAAAATATTTTGCTTTTACTTTTTAATTGTTTGCTTGCAAATGCTATATTAGATTGCTGTTATAGATGAGAATTTAATTGCAATATGTTTTCAAATGATATCTGAATTAATGAATGATATTATCTCTTATGGAAGAATAAAAAAACCCAGAAACACGCAGATGTTTTACTTAAACTCGCCGTACTTCTGGAAAATTTTAAATGTAACGGCCAAAATACCACGTAACCGCCGCACTTTTATAAAAACACGCCGAACTTTTCTGCAAAAATCTCTGCAGAAAGCTTGTTTCTTATCCATGATGATTAAACAGATTCATATCTTGAAATATATGACTTATATAAAGTTATCGGAATATGATTATGAACTTATGACTTATTTGACTAACCTACTAATGTTTAACTTGATGTTTGTGCACATTTTAGCTATGTTAGCCATGGATCATAATGGTAGGCTAGGGAAGAGGTTGGAATTGGAGAATAGCTGTAGATGGATTGATGTGTCAGAAAGTATAGGAGAGAACAACATTTTTCTGAATCAGACACAGTTGATAGTGGGGTGAAAAATGAGCAAAGAGTGCACACCTTTGGGAATATGGACAACCCTGATTGTTTGAAATTTCTTACCCCTTGTTTTGTGGAGGAGATGTATGCTTATGATGCAGTTGCAGACCTTGATCACAATAGGAATTTGCTACATAAAGAGTTCTGTAAAAGATTGGGAGTAGAAATTGAAAAGAAAGAAAATGGCAGTGTGATTGTCACTAAGAAACTTTTAGTGAGCCTGAAGGAAGAATTGTTCCTGGTAGAATTCTATGTTTATCCAAATGAAAACGATTGGGAACCAAATGTAATTCTAGGGATACCTTTCCTGAGATTGGCTAGAAGCATTGTGGACTTTGCTAATGGTTTACTGACCATTTGGCCTGATGCAACAATGATAGACAATGATTTGTAGGGTTTGGATGAGTTATTAGCTGGAATTTGTGAAGATGATTTGCCACCACTACCAAAAAATGAATATACACTTGCCTTAGAAGCACCTGAATTAGTTTGCAAGATGGGAAAAAGTAAGAGACTGAAGAACAAACCACAACCAATTTACAAAATGAAGTATGGAGATGAAGGACCTTCATTAACCATAAACCGACCTATAACTAGGGATGAGCTTACTAAAGAAGAAATGGAAGCTGATGTGTATGCTATGATAATGTTACTAAATGAGAAAAGGCCAATTATTGAAACCTTGAAACATGCAGACAAACACAAAAAGATTCTAGATAGTATCCTCATGGATAGACTTAAGATGGATGGAGAAATTGAAGATGAGAATGAGGAGGAAGCTGCTACACATGTTGTTAGGGGACACAAAGTACTTAGGAAACTTGATGATCCAGGATGTTTTGTGCTACCAATACGTTTGGAGGGTGACTTAACTTACTATGCCTTGGCTGACACAGGTTCAAACATCAATATGATGCCATACAAAATTTATGAGCTGCTTGAAAGAGGGAAAGTCAAACCTAAGATTGATAAGATTAGGATGCTTGATATGTCCCAGGCTGAAACAATGGGAAGGTTGCTAGATGTTTTATGTCAAGTTAGCACACACA
>LBNU01006934.1:46351-76478 GCA_014162995.1 Artemisia annua
GATAATGTTACTAAATGAGAAAAGGCCAATTATTGAAACCTTGAAACATGCAGACAAACACAAAAAGATTCTAGATAGTATCCTCATGGATAGACTTAAGATGGATGGAGAAATAGAAGATGAGAATGAGGAGGAAGCTGCTACACATGTTGTTAGGGGACACAAAGTACTTAGGGAACTTGATGATCCAGGATGTTTTGTGCTACCAATACGTTTGGAGGGTGACTTAACTTACTATGCCTTGGCTGACACAGGTTCAAACATCAATATGATGCCATACAAAATTTATGAGTTGCTTGAAAGAGGGAAAGTCAAACCTAAGATTGATAAGATTAGGATGCTTGATATGTCCCAGGCTGAAACAATGGGAAGGTTGCTAGATGTTTTATGTCAAGTTAGCACACACACAATCCTAGCCAACTTTTTGCTACTTGATGTACCTATTGATAAGCATGTTCCACTTGTTGTTGGAAGAAGTTTTATTCACACTCTAGGGTCAATACTTGATACAAAGAAGAAAAGGTTAACAACTTTTGATGGGGTGGTTCACCATCATTTTGAAACCGCAAAAATCAAAAGGACTAAGGAAGATGATAGTGACAGTGAAGATGAGGAGGAATTCACACCAAAAAGGGATGAGAATGGTAAACCTATATATGGACCTACTCGGCCTAAGTATTATGATTTTGAGGACCCCATGGAAAGAGCATTGGCAGAACAAGAATATTTGAATCCATTCAAGAATGTTTGTGTATGGAAAAAGATTACTGCCTTACTTGGTGCACTACCATTGTCAATTAAAAACACAGATTGGACTCCAAATTATTCAGGAAGTATCACTAAAGGAGAAGGAGATAGGAAGTGGCATGTCAACATAAAGATTGTTGATCCATATGGAAATGGGTTTGAAAAAGGATTTGAAACTAAGCATACTAAGAGGAAACCATCTGGTTCTTACAAGCTTGGTGACATTATGTCACCAGAGCATTTCACTGCTTGAAACACCAAAACAACACCCAGGAACAATACTCCTATCTTATTTTTCTTTTCTATGTTATTTTACAAAATTTTGAATAAGTTGTATCTCAAGCTTATGCTTGATGAGTATGCCTCTTATCAGAGATGAATGAACAACATTTGTGAATGTTTATAAGATTGCTTTAATTGTTAGATTACTACTTGTTAATTTTCTAGAAGATCATAGTACACTGTAAGAAAATTGCAGAAATAGTCACCGCTCTTTTATTAAAGATCGCCGAGTTTTTAGCGAGGGAAGCCTTTATAACTTAAAAAACTGAACACTTTGACATTACGCGCTTAAGTTAAGAAAACACTCAAAAACACACACACACAACATCGATGGTTTTTACCAAATTTCGAGTGCTTTCAAATGATTTTCAAGATCAAAACAACTATTTCAACACAATGAGGGTAAGCTTTTACACTTGTGTTAATCTTTTAAATTTCTTAGGGTTTTGATGAACTAAAACTTAGGGTTTGCTATGATATTTTGAATTATGAATGTTTAATGCTTGATCATGTGTTACCTTATATGAAAATTAAGTTTGCCCTTTGTTTAGTTGATAAAATATGATCACTTTAAGAAATAGGATTTATCTTAGCCCTAATATTAATGATTGCCTATATTAGTAGAATTATATGTAAAATTCAATATTTGCCTATGAGATTAAAGGGAAGGATATATGTTCTAAGGAAGTTATATTAATATTTGAGATATTTTGAGTAAAATGCATAAAATTCTGAATTTATGATGCCTAAACTGCTATATGTTGTTATTACATGCTTGGTTGGAAACTTATGAATGATTTTAAGATTTTAGAAGCTTGAGTGAGATAGAATTTTGATGCCTAGATACCTTAAGAATGAAACTTAAATGTAAAACAGAGCATTTTTGTACATAGCATAAAAATCGCCGGTTTTGAGGACCAAAACCGCGGGACTTTTACTAAAACCGCAACACTTTGTCATGATTTTGAAATTTTATCACGTAACCGCCGGTTTTATTTCTTAAACCGCCGATTTTCTGGAACAATTTGATTGCAGTGTGCATGAAACTTGCTTAAATGATTATGATTATGATAATATGTGTTCTAACAACTAATATTGCTTGTTTGTGTATGTTTAAAGACTAAAAATGTAGGACATGATGAGGAGTCTGGATCCTCAAGTCAGAGGCAAACAAAAAGGAAAAGGGAGACCATAACAGTGGAGGAGGCATTAATGCCAGTGGTTTCTCACCCTCATCTGCTGTGGAGAACATGTAATACCCAAACTAGGAAAGATTACAACGGGGTTCTAAGCACTTTATACCAGAAGAGCCCCTATGCTCCATATTTGTTAGAATGGGAAGTATTGAATAGAGCAGGATGTGCTAAGGAGATAGAAGAGATGATAACAATAAAATTGGTTAATGCAGAGGATGATGATGAGGTTCTGTTTGTTTCTGAGGCTTGGAGGAATGTGTTTGACATTAGGGAGAATGTATACAAGGAGTTGTGTTTGGAGTTTTACTCAACATTTGGCTTTGATGAGACGGTAGGAGATGATAAGGTCATGACAAAGAAGAGTATTTACTTTAGGCTAGGAGGAAAGAAGCATTCTATGACATTGCGTGAGTTTGGAGTAGCTTTGGGTCTATACACAAAAGAAGCTGTGGAGGATGAGTACTTTGAGGAGTATTTCATAGGTGGTGTGAGGAATGAGGTGAAAATAACAAATGAAGCATTAAATGAGTTCTAAGTTAGGGTGAGTACAGAGGATAGTTTGATTCTGTCAAAAAGCAAGGTGAGCACCATAAAGAGGAATGTTTTGAAGGTTCTGCATAAGATGATAGTTTATTTGCTTTGCCAAAGAACAATAGGTTTTGATAAGATACAGAGGATGGAATGTTGGTTGTTAAGCTTGTTTGAGAAAAAGAACATGGGTGAGTATGCAAATGTAGCTTGGGTTGTGGCTCATTGGTTGAAAAAGAAAGGAAAATGGAGCCAAAGTGATAGTGAGTTGGTCTGTGGTCATTTGATAACAAAGTTGGCAAAGAGATTGAAAGTGTTCATTGAGGAGAACATGGCCACCTATTCTGCACCAACAGCATTCAGGGCTTTTGATAATGTTACATTGAGGGACTTGTTGGATGATAGAGGCAAGTTGAAGGCTGATGTTGCTGGAGAAGAAACTGTGAGGCAACGACCACCACCAAAAGGAAGGAAAACCAGTGTGGTTGAGAGAATTGAGGTTATGGAGACAAAGTTGGAGTCCATGGAGAGAAAAATTGATAGGATCCTGTACCACTCTGACAGATATGTTGTGGTGTTAGAGGAGCTGGGAAAGATCCACAATGTGAACATGGAAGATTATAATCCACCTAGTGTTTCTGAACAAGCTGAGGAGGAAGAAGAAAAAGGAAGCAGCAGTGAGGATGAGACTGAGAGTGGAGATGGCAGTGCTAGTGGAAGTAAGAGAAGTGAAGACATTGGGAGCAGTAGCCAAGAAGGAGATATCTGATGGAAATATTGCTACGGATAAGTTCATGAAGTTTAGACTAGGAGGAGTTGAAAGATCAGTAACATTGTTGGAGTTTAGTAAACTGTTAGGAATCCATTCAGACAAGGAGATGGGGGACATAAATTTTGAAAGATTGGTGTTGGAAGGAGAAAGATCAATAAGAAACTTTGATGCTGCTGCATTTTGGAAGAAGAAGATGAGCAGGATTGAAAACCCGCCGGGGTTTGGAAGAATACACGGAGAGGTTGTTTGTTTGTTGGATGATTGGATGACCAGTCTGTTGCCCATGATTTCAAAACAATTTCAAACATGTTTTAAAACAATTTGATGGTCTGTAATTCAT
The DNA here is from genome assembly GCA_014162995.1 of Artemisia annua. Classification (NCBI taxonomy): domain Eukaryota; kingdom Viridiplantae; phylum Streptophyta; class Magnoliopsida; order Asterales; family Asteraceae; genus Artemisia; species Artemisia annua. The sequence continues at coordinate 50,217 of LBNU01006934.1, forward strand.
GGTACCTCTGTTGGTACCCACACAAAACAATTTGAACACTTGCACTACCACCACGATTGGCACCATTGTTGCCATTAGAACAATTTGAACAATATAACCATTATGATCTATTATATATAATGCTAACGTAATGTGTGGATGGCACATTACAACTTTTGTGGATATTGTTTTGTTGCATGATGTATGTACACAGGAATGAGATTATGGTCCAAAAGATGGACAAAAACTTGGAGATTTCTCGGGAGAACAACAAAGCATACCCGGGAAGTTCCGTTATCCTTTATTTTTCCCGTTATACTTTGTTTTTAATTCTAAAGCATTAGGGACAATGCTTAATTTAAGTATCGGGGGGGGAAGATAACTTGAAAAATAAAGAAAAACTTATGATAGTATCTGAGAAAATTTTAAAATGATAAGACAAAAATATAAGAAAAGTGCCGCTTTAGGCAAAAGAACGCCGTGTTTATAACTAAAAACCGACGCACATTCTAGTGATGTACGCCTATTACGGGGGTATAAAAATTAATAAAATTGGAAATAATTAAAGAATTTTAGAGAAAACGTATCCAAAACAATTATAAGAAGTCTGAATCAGGACTAATAACATTATTTGCACATTTTATGACCATTACCACTATAATGTGAGGATTTTGAGCCTATATCGGCATATACCTTTTATGCTTGATTTCTTTGTTTATGAGTGTGCCGATAATTTATGTGATTCTAGAACTCAGAGAGTTTTTCTGTAGCAGTTGATTCTCACAGGATACATCTAAGCAAATGTTGTTCTTCTCACAAAATTTCATGTTATTGTGCAAAAATGTATTGTTGATTCTGAGGTATTAAAACCAGCAAGGGAGTAAAGAGATATACATCTGAATGCATAAAGAGTACCCGTGATGAACTTAATACTTTGTCTTAATTGAAGTTATGCCGGGAAGACAAATGTCATAACCACAGAGACAATCAGTGTCTTAACTCATGGTGTTCGGTGCACTATTCCAACTACGTGGGGGAAGTGGTCTTTCGATACTTGTGGTATGTATTACTTCAGCTTTCAGTGGGAAGAAATATGAGAAGGACACTTGGAATGTGAGATGATATTGCTTATCGACATCTTCATTCGAACTGTTATGATTTAANTTGAGATATGAGTTCCTTTTCCAAGAAATCTCCATACCTTGCAACGAATACTTTATTTTCAGGGGGTAATAAAAGTAGTAACCCATCGTTTCCTTAGGGTATCCTACGAAGATGCACTTCACAGATCTTTGCTGGAGTTTATCTGCTGAGTTACGTTTAACATACGCCTCGCAGCCCCAGACCTTTAGATAAGACAATTTAGGAGCTTTTCCAGTCCATAACTCATATGGTGTCTTATCCACCTTCTTTGTGGGAACCATATTAAGAATGCGAACAGCAGACTCTAAGGAATAATCCCAAAATGAGAAGGGAAGAGTTGTTAGATTAAACATAGATCGTATCATAACTTGCAATGTACGATTTCTTCTCTTAGATACACCATTTTGTTGTGGAGTATATGGAGAAGTAAGGTGCTGGACAATTCCTTCCTTAGCTAGATAATCTATGAACTCTTGACTCAGGTATTCACCACCTCTATCGAATTGAAGAGCTTTAATCTTCTTTCCAAGTTGCAACTCTTAAAAAGAAAAAGTATAAAGAAAAAGAAGTATGATTTCCCGACTTAAGTGTTTACAACAATTATTCTAAATCCATACCTTATAACCCTTAAACCAAATAAAAGACCTCTTTGATATTTATACTTGGTGCTTACGCCATGTCGGTGCAGTTTTGTTTCTTTTACAAGCATATGGTTAATCTATGAGTTATGACTGAGCTATAAGAGTGAATTCTAAACCAAAACTATTTTTATGAGTGCTTGAGTGAAAATGAAAATTTGATACTTTCTTGAGGAGCATGTCATGTTATTCTTGGTTGTTTTGGATACAACAAATATGTACTTTTGAAACTTATACGAGACTTAGTTTTTGAAAAGACATTTCTTTTATTCATGAGGGCAAGCATTGGTTTAAGTATGGATGAGTTTGATGAGTCTCGTATTATACATATTTATACCCCGATATTATATGAGTTATAGGAAGAAATAGCCACATTTCTATGACTTTTGATACTTAATACAAGAATATATTTGCAGGACAAAGGTCTGATGAAAGTAACGAGGAATACACGATATAGATGACTTTGTGAACATAAAAGGAAAAAGACATAGTTTGGACTAAAGCACGCCGCTTATATGAAGGAAGAGCGCCGCTTACGGGCATCTTTGGTCAACTATATATCTACGAGTCAAACATAAATGGAATGAATAGTGTCATGTGAATAGTAAATTTTCTGAACACTTCTCAGAATCTCAAATTGACTCCAAAAACGATGAATAGTAAAATGATGAATAGTGATCGATGAATAGTAAATGATGAATAGTAACGGGTGAATAGTGAAATGTCGAGGTTTGGGAAATGACCTGAAATTGTGGGTTGTGACAAATAGCCACATTTCTATGACTTTTGATACTTAATACAAGAATATATTTGCAGGACAAAGGTCTGATGAAAGTAACGAGGAATACACGATATAGATGACTTTGTATAAAAGGAAAAAGACATAGTTTGGACTAAAGCACGCCGCTTATATGAAGGAAGAGCGCCGCTTACGGGCATCTTTGGTCAACTATATATCTACGAGTCAAACATAAAGTACGCCGGTTATACACAACATAAGCGCCGGTTACGCGAGATAAAGCACGCCGGTTTTGCATAACATGCGCGGCGTACTTCACATGGCAGTTATACTTTCTACATTAAATGAGCTAACTTAAATGGCAAGACCGATCACTTGCTTGTCATAAACGTTCAGGGACGAGTTAGGGTTGCATCTACTCTATAAATAGGAGCCTAATTTGGAGTATTAGACACAACACAACAACAACAAAAGATACTTGATCATAGAAGCAGTTAGTAGTAGTTTGCACCAAAACCACTAGCTAAGTCGAAGGAACCACAGTTTGAGCTTGAATACTTTCGGTATAATTTCATTATAATGCTAGAAATACTTGTTTACTTGTTTAACTCTATGAATAATATGGAGTAGTAACCTTATGTTTGTTTAAGGCAGTTGAGCCATGCTTGTTATGAGAATGATGTTATGAATATTGAATCTATGTTACTTGCATTTGATATGTCATCGTTTATTGTTCTATTGTTTGTCTTGATTGATCATAGTGATTGCATAAAGGTCGAAAGATTCAATCATGTTGGTTATATTATGGAATGTCTGTCTATAACAATTCATTGCTATGCTTGTGAAAATTGCTTAGTAAAACAAACAATAACCTCAACTATGTTATGTTTAATGGCTAGTCTAAAGTCTAACGACTTGACTAGAGGAAATGCATGTTATATACTTCATACTTGTACCAAACTTTATGCATTCTGTGTATCTAGAATCAAATGCCGAAAGGAGATTCTTTTACATAGGATAGATATACTAGTTAACGTGATCAACCATCATGTTTTACTCTTATGCATTGTCCATGTAACTTCTGTGATATCTCTCATTATTCTCATGTGCTTTGCCTTGAATAAACATACTTTTAATATAAATTGGGAAAACATTTCAAAGAACTTAAATCCAACAAAAACGGTTTTAGTGATAGGTGACAATCATTTGAACTTAATTTTGTTACCTATAACTAGCAATAAGAAACAACATCCTCTCTTGGGACGACCTGGTCTTACTTCAAACCTTTGCTATAAACGGGGGTTATACTTTTGCCCATGTGTTTTGTGTAATAAGGAAAATGGTGAAACTAGTTTAATAAATATAGAGCTTTCGAAACACATCACACCAGGAGGAAGGTCTACTTCTATCCAGACTTCGTTGTCTCTCATGGATTGCATTTCCCCATTCATAGCAACTTGCCATTTTTCCTTTTTAGGACTATTCATGGCAGCCCTATAACTAGTAGGTTCATCAAGATCCCATAGTATAGTCTCCTCACACTCTATGTTAAGACATAGGCGTTCGGGAGCTTTCACAGGTCTTGTGGACCTGCGAATGGGAACCACTTCAACTTCAGATGGAGGACCCAGACTATCTGGTTCTTCAGGAAGTTGACTAGTGTTTTCAGAAGGTGATGCATCTTGTTGATCATCTTCCAGATCATATACCCTCCCACTAAATTCTTGAGATATGAGTTCCTTTTCCAAGAAATCTCCATACCTTGCAACGAATACTTTATTTTCAGGGGGTAATAAAAGTAGTAACCCATCGTTTCCTTAGGGTATCCTACGAAGATGCACTTCACAGATCTTTGCTGGAGTTTATCTGCTGAGTTACGTTTAACATACGCCTCGCAGCCCCAGACCTTTAGATAAGACAATTTAGGAGCTTTTCCAGTCCATAACTCATATGGTGTCTTATCCACCTTCCTTGTGGGAACCATATTAAGAATGCGAACAGCAGACTCTAAGGCATAATCCCAAAATGAGAAGGGATGAGTTGTTAGATTAAACATAGATCGTATCATATCTTGCAATGTACGATTTCTTCTCTTAGATACACCATTTTGTTGTGGAGTATATGGAGAAGTAAGGTGCTGGACAATTCCTTCCTTAGCTAGATAATCTATGAACTCTTGACTCAGGTATTCACCACCTCTATCGAATTGAAGAGCTTTAATCTTCTTTCCAAGTTGCAACTCTACTTTTGCTTTAAACACTTTGAATGTTTCAAATACCTCATGTTTATGTTTAAGTAAATAAACATAACCATAACGGCTGAAATCATCCGTAAATGTTAAGAAGTAGCTAGCACCTCTCCTTGACACATGTCTAAGTGGTCCACACACATCTGTGTGAATTAGACCAAGTAGATCAGAAGCCCTTTCAATACGATTCTTAAAGGGTTTCTTTGTCATCTTCCCAGCAATGCAAGATTCGCATTTATCAAATGATTCATCATTGATCATTTCTAAAAGCCCATCATGTTGCAGCTTTTCCATGCGAGCCTTGCCAATGTGAGCAAGTCGACAATGGCAAAGATAAGACGAATTCAGACCTTTCTTGATTCTCTTATGGTTGATGCTATACATTGAATTATTAACAAAAGCATTATCATTATCATTCATGTCAATCTCAAAGATACCATTCACAGCAATAGCACTAAAATAAAAAACACCATTTAAAGAAACTGAAATTCCATTGCTAGTAATAGTATGATGAAAACCAAGGTTTAACAAACATGAAAGTGAAATTACACCTCTAACAATTGACGGTGCATAATGACAATTATTTAAAGATAGTACTAGACCCGAAGGCAACACTAAATTAAATACTCCTATAGCTTCAACTCCTACAGACGCTCCATTACCCACGTGCAAGAATTGTTCTCCATAGGACAGCTTTCTCTCCACTCTAAACCCCTGCAAGGAATTGCAGATATGAATGCCACATCCCGTATCATATACCCAGGAATTCAATTTATGAGATAGAGAAAATAATTCAATCAGAAAGAACGCACCTGATGATGAACTGGGTTTACCAGCTTCACTCTGCTGCTTCTTTTGTCACAAGTCATTGATGTAAAGCGCACAGTTACGCTTCCAGTGCCCTACTTGATGACAATGGTGACAAGCCTGTTCCTTCTTGTCGGGAGGATTCACCTTAGGCTTCTTGGGTTGGTTTTGATTCACCTTAGGATTTGGTTGATAGGCCAAAACTTGCTTGCCTTTATCAGCCTTACCCTTACCCTTGTTCACATGCGGTTTTTTCTGGATCCTACCTCCTTGAATTGCCAACACTTGCGGAGTAGGTGCCTTGCCCTTAGATGGTAAATTCTTCTCATAGTCAACAAGCAATGCGAGTAACTCTGAGACTGTCTTCCCCGAGCAATGCATGTTGAAGTTTTGCACAAAACCACTAAGGTCCTTGTTAAGGGACCTATTGATTAAGTGAACTTGAACATTTTCGGGGTAACCAAAGCCGATTCTGAAAAGACGATCAAAGTATTCGATCATCTCATTAACATAATCTTCTACTGGTTTACCATCACCATGTCTGCAGCTGTGTAATTTGTCGAGTGACTCATACAATTCAACCGCAGGAGACTTTTCATAAGCCTTCTTTAGGTCTTGGAGCATGTCATATGGATAATAATACTCAAACTTCTTTTGCATCATTGTTTCCATACTTTGGAGCATTAAGCATGCAATCTCATTATACTTATCATGCTTAGCTCTCCACTCTGCTTTGACCGCATCAGTAGCGGTCGCAGCAGGCTCCTCAGGGCATTGAGTGTTCAAATAATCGAGCTTACCAGTCGCTCTCAAGACAATTCTGAGAGATCTGTGCCAATCATTGAAGTTCTTTCCAGTCAATTTGGCTCTTTCAAGATGACTCTTGAAAGCAGCATGCACAGAGATATCGGGTTGAGCCATTTCTACAGAAAAAGTTCAAACATTAGTATTTTCGATAATACATATTTTCAAGCAAACATAATACCCATGGATATATTCATATAACCAACTTAGTTTCTTGAAAATCTGGGATCCAATTTTTCATAATTTCACTACATCAGTTGATCTGCTAGTAATGAAAGTACAAAAGATGGTAATCTGTCGAACAATAATTGGCAAACAATTTTCCAATTCCTAGATCATTTATGGGATTTACATCAAATAGATTCATCAATTTTCCATGTAAGCATGTTTCATCCCATCTCATGCCTTAAGTTCTAGGTCTCACGTATCAACTTAATTAAGTCGTCTAACTTAGAAACTGCAAATTCTCCATGTGAGGTCTCACGCCCACTAGGAAATTTGCCTTGTCGTTAATCTTTGGCCTAGGTCTCACGCATACCAAATAAATAACTCCAAGTGTTCCTTATAGTCAGATGGCACGTGACTTAAATTTCAAGGGTATTTAATTTTTGATGTATGTAATCAAAAAATATGTACAAAGATGTCATGCATTCATCTTTGTATCATAGGTTTCATAAACAAAACATTTACATATTCGTTTCTTTACATGAGCATAAATCAACAAAGTTTTAATTGAGGCGTTGAGCAAATTACAACATTGCCTTAAGATGCTTCGTACTAATATGGCTTACTTGGTAAGTTCAATTTGACGCACAGGCGGGCGTAGAGACAGAATGGAGTCTCTCTAAGGCCACAATTTAATGCAAAGCCAAACTTATACCCACTTTATAGTTTGTCAAATCAAGTCCGATTTTCAGACCATTTTAGTGCAGTTGCATCAATCAATTAAAATTTTATGATCTTTAAAGCTCAAAAACATGATTTCACCATTATTAAGTCCGGTTTATAATTTTATTGTGAAATTACCCTTTTGCTTACAATCATGTGACAAATATTTATAAACAAATAGCAATTAAAAAAAATAAACAACTTAATTAATGAACATGCTAAATAAATCAATTTACATGTATATATTATCTAAGACCCCCATTGGTTTTCGATCGATGTACCAATGGACCACATACACCATAAATGGTTGCGTAAGTCCTACGATAATAAATATACAATTAACACACAATTGATAATATATACGATTTTATGGGTCTTCCCTAATTTTAGGTCTTCCCTATTTATATAATTAATTAATCTTTAGTAATTAAACATGTCAAAACAATTTTATTACTAAAAAACCCTAAATAATTAACTCAAATCCATGATTATCATGAAATCTCATAAACACGTAACAATTACTACATATTCATCATCCATGACAAAATTTGCATGTTTTTGTCATGGATATTCACATAACACTTATTATAAACATATAACCAAGATCACATATTCACAATGGCATATAACAAATATCCATTTAAATCACATAAAGATTACATGCAACCTAGGGTTTCTACAAGTTTTTAAAAAAAATTAAAACCCTAATTTTTAAAAAACAGTAATCGACCCATATTAAAAAAAATTAGGGTTTACAAAATTTTAAAACTATAGAACACCATAACATGTAATAATCTCAAACAATTCAATTTTATGTGTTTCGGTAATTAATTACAATGTATTAATGGCTCTTGATGCCACTGTTGGAATATTTGATTCATAACAATAATATAAACACATGAACATCATCAAGCATGCAGCGGAAATAGATCAAATACATGTAATAATAATTAACCGAATATATAAAAGAATATGCGTACCTGATAACGCTCAAATTGTGCATGTTTTTAGTAGCGTTATTCGTATGTTTTTTGGTTGTTTTTGTCACTAAATCGTATCAAAGTGTGTTTGCAAGCATTTGTAGCCAAAAACAGGAAAAAGTGAAAGAAATGAAGGATTTGTCATTTCCAACTCGAGATTCAATTCGTTCAAGCATTTCATAAAGAAGAATCCAAGTTTTCATCATTCCAAAGTTCGTTGACAAGAAATAATCAAGTTTGGACAAAGAACGAAGAGCCAAGATAAAGATAAAGTTTTAGCTGTCAGAACCCTTCCAACCGGTCGGTCATAATTCTAACCGACCGGTTAGATGAAATTGTCCATTCTATCCGATCGGTTGTAAACCAACCGACCGGTTAGACCTAGATGTTCCATCCAACCGATCGGTAATGCCCCGTAACCGATCGGTTGGCCAGCTCGTACAAGTTTTGCAAACTTCATTCTACTTCATTCTACCCGATTCTAAGCCATTCTTTCTGGTATTCTAGGTCCTTCTATTCACCTTGGAGGCCAAGTTGCTGCATTTATGATCCTAAGGCTTGTGGAGTAGTATAAATAGAGGCTTTGCAAACTCATTTCAACACACAACTTTCACAACATCAACATACAACAACAAAGCAATCATCAAGTAGTTCTTTACTAGTCTCAAAGTTCTCAAATTCGTCCATAGAAGTGCAGAATACATTGGAGGTCCAAAAAGTCAACATCCGGAGGTCAAATTCTCAAGAAGTCAACACTAACACCTAGGATATCATTTCCTACTCATTTATAATCATATTCCAAATATTTGTAAGACTTTAATCATGATTTCTAATGTTCAATATTCTGAGTTTATGTTCATATTTGCTATGAGTGGCTAGTAACCTTTTACATTTGCTTAGATGATGTTAATTACTTAGTGATTAGTCTATGATTGTGATAACCTGTTTTAATTCAATTTCAAGTCAATTCTAAGACCCAATTAGACTTAAGTTTCATAGTGACATTTATTGAGTCAAGTTTAACTAGTTGCGTGTAATATAATTGGCCGAAAGAGTTGTTATTATTCGACTAGTTATAATCATTTGTCTATAAATTATTGTTTTTCACCATAATTATTCTTGACTGAACAAAGGAGCGAAGGTATGATTGTAATGAGAATACTGTTTGTTAATCAAATCGGATTGGTTATAAACGCCTAATTGGTCGAAAGTTTTAGTAGTTTATGATCAATTGTAACCTTGTTGTCTATGATTAGGTTACCTTTTGTATTGACCATTTCTTAAGAGTATTTGATTAAACAAGAAACTATTTTTGTGTTTAAGGTTGTTAATCCAACTTTATGAACCTTGAATTGATCTTGAATTGATTGGTCCAAACCTAATGCTTGTTTTCATAAACTAAAATCTTGACGAAGGTTTAACTTGTAGAAACAATAGATTAGAACACCAACTAATTCTAAATTACCAACATGTTATCGAGTTATCACAATCATGATTATCCTATTAGTAGTTAACTAGTCTAAGCAAGTGTAGTTTTTAATCATTTGAATTATCTATTTATCATTATCGCTTAAAATCGAATTTACTTTTATACTTATGCTTAGATTCACTCACAAATCCCTGCGAACGATCCCGACTTACCATCCTTATCTTGCTATAACGGACGAGTACACTTGCTCGTATGTGTTATTTCTAGATCCGGTAATCGTGTTTATAAATTTAAAACTTGTACACACCGTGAGCACACATCAGTACCTTTGTGATTTCTAGCAAGAACAAGAAATCAAGAATCAAGAACAATATAAACCCTAGTTAGGGTTTATGGTGGACTGACTTTAGGAAGTCGAATAGGGCAAGATCACGTTAACAAAAGTATGCTAACACTTCGTTCTCGAACACACGTACTCGTAGCGTTTCAATTAGAAAAGCTAGGTTCTTGATTCACCAAACAAAACAACACTATGTTGAGCCTTGGTAGATCGAATAGGAACCCTAAGAGGGTGTATTGGATCGCCTATAGCTCAAAGAAAGAGATAAAGAAGAAGTTGTGATTGCTAGTGAATAAATGGATGAGAGAATGAATACAAGGGGTCATGTATTTATAGTTTCTCAATCTTGGAGCACAAGATAACAACCCTAACCCCTTGTGGGTTGGGTGTTTGGCCGGCCACAAGCCCAAGGAGGGATTCCGGATCCTTCCTTGGCTCTTGTTTCACTCTAGTCCTTCTTCTTCCGTCTAACGGTCGTTAGTGTCCGTTAAGTGTTTGTTTCGTGAATTTAATAATTATTCATACTTAATATAATAATTATTAATTAATTGAAACTCGTACGTAAAGTGTACAATCCCGAAGTCTCGAGTTCGAGTCCGGACATATCACATTAATTTATATACGTAAATTTTACAAAGTGCATTATCATTGCTGTGTAAAAACGGAGAAACAACTTCTGGGTTATTCAAGTCTCATATTTTAATTTCTTTTTCTAAAGGTAGTTAGTTATCAACGTTAACTGACACCGGTGACTTGACACAGTAGACAATCCACAAGACATTTACTAGACTTATGCTTTAGAAGACGTTAAAGAAAAAGACTTGGACTTGGTGGAAAATAAAGTCCATAGCTTTTCATGCAAATAAATGTGACACACAATTCCGTTAGTGGGTCGTGTCCACATTGTCTTGTCCTTTTCACATTTATACTGTATATGTTTCTGTTCTCAATATGTATTTTTTGTGGTATTTCTAGTAATTGGGTACGTACCCTAATACATAGTGGAAAGTCTTGACAATATCACAGCCTAAATTCCCTTTTGTTTGCAGTAAAAAATCACCCATCAAGAACAAGTTCTTGATATTTTCTTCTCTACTTTTGTATGGCAGTATGGGTATCTTTTTTGTGTTTTGCATGTGTTTTCAACACAGAAAAGGAAGACATATATATAGAAACAACCACGTACAGATTGACTATTAACCGTTACCAAACCCATGGGAAAGATCACCAATGAAGCTAAGTGTCTTATGTTTCTCAACTGCGACAGAATATCAAATTGTTATTTATGCAAATATGATGCAAGAACAAAAAAAGGGATGCTGTTTACACTTATTTTGACTTTAGTATACCTGTAGACTCATCTAGAGACATACATAATAACCACTCGATGGGAACTTTTGATGCATTTACACGAACTTCTGTAATCACAAGCATAGAAAGCTAGGTTCGACAAAGTTGATTCATTAAATAGAGGACATGTTCCTGCATCAATAATTTTAAAAGCTTATTTGAGATTACACATCAATTCATCATTAAAGGCTGAGCTTTCAAGTTCAAATTTCAAGATCAAGATATAATCGGGTTGATGAAACCTACATGATGGGCCATAAGTCACCCATATCAGTAGGCATGTAGAAAGAACATTTCATTTTGCACTGATCAAGAAGATAATATAGTTTAGTACATGCCATATGCCTCTAAACATATATTGTAGCTCTTATAGACATTAGCTAGAACAAATTATCAATCTTTGGTGAAAACCAAAAGGTAAAGTTAAAGTGGGTAATTTTTAGGCATCTGGTTTGGGGTGTTCAAGAAATTGTCCACATTAATAAGTATGAAACGGAAAACAGCAACTACAAAATGCAACAAAAATAATTTATATAAGCCAATTACAGTCATAAACGACATGAGAGATTTGGCCAGAATTAATACTACGACATAATGAATAAGTCAAGCTGAATACTAAAAAGCCATTGAATGTTTCCTAAGTTCACACAAGCTTATAGCTATTATAACTACAGTCATGAGAGATTTGGCTAATTGGCCAGGATTAATATTACGACATAATGAATAAGTCAAGCTGAATACTAAAAAGCCATTAAATGTTTCCTAAGTTCACACAAGCTTATAGCTATTATAATTGTCATTAACACTTTATAACATTTTCAATCTTATTTCAATAGAAACTTCATCATGTTAGTTCAACTATCATGAGAAACTGGAATTAGTTTTTATTTCAATAGTACAATTTCAAAGGGCTCTCCTACCCCAAAATAATATAGTTTAACAAATTCTGAAGATTTGTGAGATAAAAGTTTGGAATTTTCCCACTGAAGTTGTTGCTGCTAAGCCGGCTTCGCAAAGGTGAGCAGTAGTAATAGCTAACTAAGAAGTTGCACCACTATGTCCGAAAAATAGAACTCTTTAATGTTAGTTTGGAAAGGTGAAGTGTGCATACAGTTCTATTATGTTAGCTAAACTATTAAGCTCCTCTGGCAGTTCACCAGTGAGATTATTGGAATTTAGTACCCTATGAATTGAAAATAAACAACTGTCCTAAACATGTTTCATTTACCATGAAAATTATAAATGTAACAACCTAAATAAGAGCATAGAGAGTAGCTAAATTTTATAGTTGTCCAAGTTCAGCTGGAACTTTTCCAACTTACATGTTATTCTCGAGAGACCTGGGATTCATTTATCCATTAAAAACAATTTAGAGAATAAATAAACTTACTCAAGTATCAGTTTATGTAGAAGAATTAGTGAATAAACTTACCTATCCCAAGCGTGCAACGCCATATCTGAACCTGTAGCTCGCTCCTCGACTTTAACGCCAAGATATCCAACAATGTTTGATATCAGAAGTGCAGTTTCACAGGTAGGAGGAACATGGAACTTGATTGTAGCCTAAAAATGACATAAAAAGGTAATAAATAAGCAAAAGACAATGAAATATAAGGCTACCTCTTTCCACAAATATAACACTCGTGTGCTCCTGTTCGAGTGTAGTGGCAAATACAAAAGGTGAACCAAGTGCTACAGAACATCCAAGTACAAAATTAGTGGCTCTCCAATCAACATTCTGCGAGGGTATATCAAGCACTTGTTAAATACTTACGGCCCATATGTCACAGCACATACAGACCCGAATAATGTAACTAACCAGATGGAGGGCAAAACTTGCATTGATCCTAGATCCATACCCGAAGAATGTAACTAACCAGATGGAGGGCAAAACTTGCATTGATCCTAGATCCATTTATCTCCTTTCCTTGAACATAAAGCCTTCTTACTGACGTGATGACACTTGATTCAACATGTAAAATCTACATTGCGTATTTCAGAGTGAAGTATATAATCAGTTGAACATGTTCACAAGCAATAAGATGATGTATATGCTTATATAAACCCACAAAGGGTCTCTTTAGAAGGAAATATTGAAACACACATTGACAGATGGAGTTAGTAGTCGGTAAGCAGACATAATAGAATTCACGAGCTCGCGGCTTTTCTCTGATGATTCATCACTTGGGTCATCATTTTCTTGTTGCTCATCTTCGTATTGTGACTTTTAGTTGATCCCGAAAGTAATGGCTTGGTGAAACCAGTTTCTACAATGGTACCTGATTGCAAGAAAATACATAGCAACTCACTAACAAATTTGTTCATGTTTGTTTGAAAATAAAGGTGGGCAAATGGACGAATCAGGCAGGTTGCGTAACGGGTTGAAACAGGTCATTTTGTACATGTTAAAACAGGTTGACCGGCAAACAAAGTGTTTCCCATAAGGACAATGTTGCGTAACGGGTTGAAACAGGTCATTTTGTATGATGGGACACCAGATTATTTGTTGCAGCTTCGGCTCGTTGCCCATCAAGGTATGTTTTCTTGGGTTGCATTATGTTTTTTGTCGATGCAATGCAGGAGAAGTAGGGACGCTGTTCTTTTTTTAATATTACAATTTGGTCCAAGAGTATTTAGAAGGAGCCCGCAAGTACATGCGTATTGTATTTTTTATTTTATTTTTTCCTCTCTACCAATTTGTCACACAAAAAAATTACTAATATTGATTAGATTGATTCAATTTTGACTTTTTATTAGCCAATAAAAATGCTCTATTTCATCTACGTGTTAAAATCGAACTCTCTAACTGGTCTTTTTATTTATTTATTTATTTTTATTTTTTTGGTGCAAAGGGTGAATATTATATTAATACCACAATCAAACTGTACAAAACTTAAAAAGGAAATACTATAGAATTGGACAGACCCCAATTCTTGATACAATCATACCTCAAACATATACATATCTCTAACACTACTCCCTCAGACACTAATTGAAGATATCTGACAAAGCAAGTCTTTTTATCTGATAGTGCTCTGTTATTCACCATACCAGCAAACCATTGATTGCATTCCATCATTATCAAAACATATTCATCATCAAATTCACCATAAAATGCACCATTAACCATATAGTTACATTCCATCTTACCCTTCTCCTAAGCCCACTCAACCAGCTCCCACAGTAAGCATAAGAGAAAGGGTTAATGGCTTCACTAGGCACTCATAACCTCTCCACTATATGGGCTATACCAATTGTGCTACATTTTCATTTACTACAATGACATCACACAATTGGGAACACACACACCCTACAGTGAGTACCAACCATTCCTCCTTGGCAGTGTATAGATAGGACCAAGTATGTTCATCTTTCACTCCTCACTATTCCTATCTTCATACATTGCCCACCATACTCACTTACCATACTCAACTGGGAACCTACTTTATGGATATTTTAGAAGTATACTTGAAAAGAGGTTCAAATCCAACTCTAAATGTCTAACAAAGACAAATTCAGCAGTTGATTTCAGCCAACCTTACAGTAACTTCAAAACATACAAGATACAAGGCCATCAGTTGAAGTGAGTACCAAAATTCTTACTATTCAAGCTGGAGAGTAAGAATATACTGGTTAAACCATGATTTCAGTAGCAGGTTTCATGACTTTTATTTTTTATGTAAGATTGTTTGGCAAAATTACTTCGAAATAATGTAATTCTTTTTATTATATGAAAGATTGGTGAGGGTGTTCATGCCATCAAAAGGTTTTCTAGTTCATACCATCTTACCATTGGTATAAAAGAAGACCATTTTGACAGATAAAACAAAGTGATATTGCCTTTAGAGTAGTTTTACAAGTCGTCCCTAATTATAGAATTTGTTCTAATCTCTTACAGCTTTTATTAACTCTAAATTTTTCATGATGTTCTTCAAACTTCAAACCGCTTTAGAACAATTCTTAATAGGTTGTCGTTTGAAAGTATAACAAAAATGTTCGTTTGACGAGCGACCACAACCTGAGGTCCACTATGGACCCGATGCAACCCTTCTCGAAAGACTGCATGTCAGGCGTAGTTGGAGAGTATGATTTTCTCTTAATAACATGTTCTAATATGCATTGCTTTATTTTAACCAACAGGTTTATGCTTATGAGCAACCTGATTTGAGATGTATATCTCTATAAGATACTGGAATGTTAGAAAATGTATGGATCCATGCTGTGCAGAGTGATTTTACATATAAATTTGTCGACTTGACGTGTATGTTATTAATATTCTTCTCAACTGGAAACAATACAATAACAATAGTAATAATAATGTGGGTTTATGCATGATAAAGTATATACCATGTTTGTATATATGACCATTCGAAGAGAGAGAAACAGTAGAAAAGCATTCTAAGTGGCCTTGTGAGCATGCCCTTTACTTTGGCAGGCAGCAGACATTACGCGTAATTGGTTAGTTATCTCAGTGAATGACGGCCTCACCGCAGGATCTGGGGACCAACATAGCTCCATTAGCCTTCTCCACTCAGGATCACAGTCACTTGGAATTGTGGGTCTAAGTGTGTTATTCACAATGCCCCCTGCAACACAAGGAAGCATATAAGAATTAAGCGTTTCTGTAGCATAAGCAAATACACTCCTGTAAGTAAAGATGTATAAAAAGGAGTGTTTCAGGTTGTGGTTTAGAAGTGATGATATGATTATTACGAATGATAAGTCGCAATAACCAGTTTATGTCGGTTACTCCGTTTTATATCAACTCCAACAAAATTCATTATCTATGGTTAGTAAAAATTACCTATATACTAGTACATCCTTCTGTTAAAAAAGATTACGAATTCCGTTATTTTCTAAAAAATTCATAACTTGTGGAACACTTGTGCATTTGATTATCTAGTGACCACATGTTTAGAAAGCAAAAGAACTTCCGAAGACCATCTTCTATTGTTCATTTGTAGTACACATAAATATCTGATTCTAATTATTTGATATCACCAAAATATTTCAAAACTAAAATAGCTCAAATTTGGAAGCCATTGTAATCACATTACATGGTCCGCCCTTGAGATTTTCATCTTCTACTTATTTCCTTTTGTCTGGAGACATCAGCTAATTTACGGCTAAGTGATTTTATCTGATGATTCATCAAAAATGACTAAGCTAACGGATATTATCTAAACTGAAACAATAGACAACTCAAGCTCAAAAGGCTAAAAGAACGACAATAAATCCAAAACGCTCACCTATGATTGCACCATAGTGCATATTTGCATAGGGCTCCTCGCGAGTAAGAATCTCCCATAACACAATCCCAAAGGAGAAAACATCAACCTATAACATCAATATAGGTAAAGGAATGTTAAAATGAAAAATAAAAAAATAGGTGCTACATAAAATACGCAAACAAAGCTGTAGAAGGTCATGCTTACCTTCTCAGAAACTTTATTGCTGCCACCATTCAGAAGCTCCGGAGCCATCCATGGTAGGGTTCCCCTAACTCCACCCGAAACCAAAGTGTTACGCTTGATCTTAGACAGTCCAAAATCACCTACCTACATAAGTATGGACTGCAAATGTTATTATAGAGTACATGGGATAGAATTGGGTAAGAAATAAATGATAATAGATCCTGTGATAACCTTGCAAATAGGGCGTGAAGAATCCTTCATATTAACCAGAAGATTGTCGCATTTCAGATCGAAATGGACAATGTTTTTGGAATGTAGATATTCCATTCCGAAGGCTGCATCCATTGCAATTATAAGCCTTTTGCGGTGATCAAGATGCCTGTAAATCGCAGAGAAGAAACATATAAGTTATCAACCAATTCTGCCAAAACTTAAGCTGATAATACACCTATGTGAGATCTTTATTTTTGAAAAAGAAAAAAGGGGGGCTGAAAAACTCTGCTCCACTTTCTAATTCATGTAACAAGCTCTGTTTAGCCCAGATATTCAATATGAGTCCAGCTTCTCAGCACCAAGTAAAAAAAGTCACCATGGTCAAAGTTATCAACACATCATTTTGACGTGTAACCTGCTTTTTACCCTAAATCAAAAATTTTAAAAGTTACTCTGTACCTTTTTGTGCAATAAGCCTGATAATTTTGTAATATAATTTTGTATTATATAAAACTTACAGAAATAAAGATGAAATTATAATTTTGTAATTGTATTATAGAAGAATAAAGTTGGTTGAATGAGGTGGAATGAGGAACTATCACCTATCTTTGCGGAGTAGGACATGCCTTAGCGAGCCATCAACCATGAACTCTGTGACAGTAGCTAACGTGCCATCAGGCCCATCTTGTACTACACCATAAAATGCCATTACATTGGGATGATGGAGCTTTGAGAGTATATCAGCTTCACGCCAAAACTCTATGGTCTAGAATAAGAGAAAGATGATGTAAGATGACAAATCAAGAAATGTGATGGATGAATGATGAGAATTGATCAAAGTTAGATGATAATAGTGATGCTTACTAATCTTTCTTGCTCAGACGATCGGCCTGCAAAGCAGCTCTTCTTGATGCGCTTAATTGCAACATCTGTTCCCCTCCATTTCCCATGGTACACAGTTCCAAAGGTACCGGAACCAAGTTCCCTTAATTCTTCAAGATCTTCATTTCTTATAATCTGTATCAAGAATCACATAAACGTACATTATACCTTCATAATCTATAACAGCCTATATTATGATCATAATGCACAAGAAAAAGGTCAGTATGCAATATAGCATGTTCTATGTGCCTATACATAGATAGACACATAGAATTCATACCAAAAGCTTGATAGTATTGTTATACCTGCAACGAACTGATATCTAGATCGCCAAGAGAAGAATCAACAGAAGGTAGCCCGTCGTTCCTTGCTGAAACCTACATGCATCAATTTGAGCAATGAAGGACCATTCTAGTTCAGTAAATAGTCAAAGATATTAGCTGATAAGATTTTATGCAACAAATCAATCACAGATTTTATGCACCAAATCAAATCAGAAATGTTAAAGATATCATCATTATTTGTATATATGACGTTATCCTAGATTAGGATATTCAAGCTGTTTTATGGGTTAGGCTAAATCTGTAATTTTTATGTATTTGAGGCTGCTAAATAGCTAGTACGTTCAGTATAAAATGAGAATCCTTCTCAAAGAGATGTATCTTTTTCCCAAAAATATCCAAGTTACCAGCAATTAGAAAAGGTTTTGTGTGTG
Source organism: Artemisia annua (assembly GCA_014162995.1). Classification (NCBI taxonomy): domain Eukaryota; kingdom Viridiplantae; phylum Streptophyta; class Magnoliopsida; order Asterales; family Asteraceae; genus Artemisia; species Artemisia annua. The sequence continues at coordinate 68,786 of LBNU01006934.1, forward strand.
TGTGTGTGTGTTTTGCATGAACTACCATCGTACTTCTTCATTTGTCATTTAAGTGGCCCTTTGGCTCATTTCGCCACCTGTAATCTTAACATTTATATATAAAAAATATATTACGTTATTTATAAATCTGAATTTTTATATAAATATTTAACATTGTCATATAAATATGATTATCTTCACGAAAGGTAGCTTGGGTGGTATTTCCCTCGTACCCAAAAAAAGGGTTTTGACGGTTGTGTACTTGAAAAATGACCCAAACGGGACACAAAGGCGTCATTAGTGACTTAGATATAAAATAAATACATTGACTAAAATGGGATAGATTAAAAGGTGCATTGGCATTTTAAGAAATAACCCATGAACAAAATAAATACCTCATATTCTGAGTCTGGCATCCTGGTATTTTCTGATGGATCATCAAACTGCATGCCCTCAATGCTTTTATGTGAAGGATTGTAGTGAGGTTGCATAGATGTGGATTCTGATCCAGGAATTTCTTTTCCTTCATCTTCAACGTAAGTGTTTCGGGAATCAACGTCATCTGGAAACTGGGAAGCATTATAGCCCACAGAGACTTCTTCTTGAACGTTCTGAAGTCTCGATAAATATGCAAGATGATCCTGGTCAATAAGAGAAACATCCTTCTGCCTAAACTCATCCCCTGCTAATTTCTGGAAAAATGACCAATGTTTAGGTTCATGATTTGCAATGTTCATGCTCATTCCCACTCCATCTTGTGGCAAAACACCCATACCAGGACCATCTTCGGCCATTGCTCTTGTGAATACATCAGAAAGAAAATTACTGGGGAACCGGTCATTGATATCGATAAGAATCTCTTCTTGCACCTTAACACCGCCACCGGTAACACCAGTAGCCGCCTGACTGTTTGGTGCAGGATAAGGGTGATGCATCTTTTGTGATCCAGTTTCTGCTGATTTATCAAACTTAACTTTCTTATCATTCTTCATCTTAACATCTGAAGTATTAGCAGCTTCTGGAACCTGATCGTTCTTGACAGCTGTACGATCTTCCGCAGGTAAATTTTCGTTATGCAAATTTCCAACTGATTCTGAAAAATAATCATGTGGCTCAACATCAGACTGTAAATGACTAGCAAGCAATTGAGATCCAAGTGAATCATCTGACTTGGTCAGCCTATTCTTTTCCACCTGGCCACGTGGAATTATTTCAGAATGATAAACACGTGGAGGAGGCTCGAGATAACTCAAATCAATAAGATCAGACCCTGAGTTATCGGGAGCCGCAGCACTGCTAGATGTAACTGAATCATTATCATTAGATGCAACAACTTTTGACTGAATATGTTCCTGATGCCTTTCTTCATTCATTTTAGGCTTTGGAGGAAGCTTACCTTCTGAAGGTAGGGTACTTGATGCCACGTCATCTCTTGGAGACCTTATATTGGTTTGTTTAACTTCTTGCTGAGCAGAGTTATCACCCTTCGGTTTTTCCTCCTTTTGTGGCTGCCGGTTTTGCATGACTGGAGCACGAGATGGATGCCCTTCAGTAAAATCTCCTTGACGATCCACAAGACCATTCGGATTCTGCGGCTGTCGGTTTTGCATGACTGGAGCTCGAGATGGCTGCCCTTCAGTAAACTCTCCTTGCCGATCAACAAGCCCATTAGGATTCTGTGGTTGTCGGTTTTGCATGACTGGAGCTCGAGATGGATGCACTTCAGTAAACTCTCCTTGCCGATCCACAAGCCCATTGGGATTCTGTGGCTGTCGGTTTTGCATGACTGGAGCTCGAGATGGATGCCCTTCAGTAAAATCTCCTTGCCGATCCACGAGCCCGTTGGGATTCTGTAGATGACGGTTTTGCATGACTGGAGCTCGATATGGATGCCCTTCAGTAAACTCTCCTTGCCGATCCACAAACCCATTAGGATTCAGTGGAACAGAAGTTTCAGGAGCCAAATGCTGCTGAATATTATAACTGGGTTCTATATGATGCATCTGGTTAGGATTTTCATAAGCATTAGATAATTCTGGCATCGATATTGAAGAATTCAGGTCGCTCAAATTTAATGGTGATGTGTTACTTCCAACAAATTCAGTTGCAGCTCTGCTGATAGGAATATTTTGTCCATCAAGCTCACTTAGATTATTACCTGAAGATCTCATCAAACCATGCATACTTGACTCCCGTCTTGAACCCATATCCATCCCATTTACAGCAACTACAAACTGAAATTCATTATCACCACCAGAATTTGCGTGGGTGAGATTTGTATCTTCTAAGTCACTCAGAGAGAATAGAAACAATCTAAGCTTTTGTGACCCTTCTCCTATGCCTAATACATTACATTCCTCCATCATATTCTGCAAATCTTCATCGGAAGAAACAGAGACCAAAGCATCAAGATCTTCTCCTGGAAGTTGATACTTAACTGCGTAAGTTTCTATATAAATTTCTAGCATCTTTTGGCGTAATTCTTGCCAAAAAATATCCCTTCTTATGCGTATGATCCGTGTATTTCCTCCGACGTATCTAAGCTTTCCGTCACTCGGGCGTGGTAGTATTTTACCACCAAAACTACAGAGGATCTTAATCTTTGACGCACTATCAGATGCACCAGAAGATGCATATTCAAGAACCCGTGAGCTGTTACTAGTGGTTTCATATAGAGAAGAATTATGATTCTCAAGACCCGACGGACCTCTTTCTACAATATTAACCATGGAAATATCCGACCCACTTTCAGATCCTGTATGACTGATGCCTAAAATTCCTTTGAGTTCCATATAACCAGATGCACGGCTAGGATCGCCAGCAGGATATTGGACATATGGCATCCTAGTGTTCACACGGTCACGCATAAATTCTAGAGCAAACTCTTCACCTGTCCGGATTGAATAATTCAACACGGGTTTTACTGAGGGAGGCCCAGGGTTTACATTTTGGAAGCTCTGAGATGAAGGTAGAGAATCGGTACTTTCAGGCTGAACTGAGTTGTATTGTCCATGATTGTACTGAACATGGTTGTCATTTTTTGATGGATCCATCGCACAAACTATCTATTTATACCTCTCTCTCAGAAGGGAAATTTACAGGTGACAAATTTTCATTTTCAGGATACCTATCGGAATAACTCATTCTCAAACCTACAAGATCAAAGCATAACTTGTAATGAACGAGATGGGGCGTTTTCCAGGTAGAGTATAATGAGCTTCGAGCCTTGAAAAATGAAAACAAATTGTTATCAAACTAACATAAAGGCATGCACATGAGTGAATAAGAACAGGCAACACAGTTTTAGGGAGTGTTTGCGATTGCTTATTAGATTTCCTTATGATTTACAGAGTATAAGATGATCAGATAAGCAGTTGGAAAATGTGATCTCAAATGTGCTCAAAACAAGTTATAGTTGTATCAAATGAAATAAACAATCCCGCAAAACCCGCTATATCGCCTAAATTATATCTATATCTAACATAAGAGTATGCATAATGTGGAGTCTTAAGGACTTTGCCAACGAAAACATAGTCTTACAAAAACGATCAACACCCTCAAATCACACTACAATGGAAGAATTTTTTTATTACATCGTTTCACATAACATATTTCCAGCAGCATTCAAACATCGATTTTCCTTTTTCCCCTTTCTACCGAAAACAGTACAATTCATTGCATCAAAACATAACACACTCTCACCTTTTTCGTCATTGTATACAGCATACGTCGTCGTATTTTCATTGTATGTAACATACTTGCATTTCGATGCAATTGTATGTAACCCCGTTACATCAATAGCACCAAAATGCAAGGCACTTGCATTTTAGTCCAATTAATCCAACATTTTCACATCCAACAGCATCGAAAAAATAAGTACGTTACACACAACGAAAAACAGACAAACATACGCCGCATACAACGACAAAAATGTGAAAGTATGTTACATTTTGACGCCATGAATTGTATTGTTTTTGGTAGAAAGGGGAAAATATGCCGTATACAACGACAAAAAAACCCCAAAATACGTTACATTTCCGCGCAACTAACCCAATACACTACATACTAACATCATCAAAACCCATCTCAGTTTCACCAATTTCCACCCATTTAACATAACTAGCATCAAGATTATAACCTAAAATCACAAACCCACAAAAATAAAACCCCAAATTTCACATTTCAAAATTAAAAATCAAAAATTTAACTTAATAAACCAAATCAAGAAAAGCAAATCAAGAACCCTAAAAACCCTAGATCTAAAACTGATAAAAACAGAGTAAATAGATGATGGATGATATACCTTTAGAAGATGGGTTAGTTAAAAGAAGTTATAATTTTGGGGAAGATTAAGATTGGGGATTTTGGGGGTGTTTATTTGTTGTTCATCTATTATTAAGTCAAAGGATCAAGTCTTCTTTCTGGTATAATAATATTTGGTTTCTTTCATTGGTGATGTTATCAGACACTTTTTAAATCTTATTGTACTTATTATAGATATTTTTAGGATTAGGATTATAAAAAAGATATTTTGTTGGAATTTATTTATTTGGATGGAGTTAGATGCTCCTATACAATGCAACGAGTAGTGTTTACTACTCCTCTTTCCTATTAAAAAATAGTTCGAATTTTGTTTTACAGATGACGGTTGTGACGGAGTTTCTGTATATGATAGTAGCCAAAAGATCCGTGTAGAATCAAGTTTTACCATAAAATCAATCAAGCAATTTTAGCCACTAATTTTTTTTATCAAAATAGTTATGCGAAAAAAAAATACCATCGCGACGATAATTAAATTATCTTTCTATAGATATGCATTGTTATATACTTTCGACGAACTTTTTTTTCAAAATTTCCGCCTAGAAAAACCATATATAATTTGCAAAAATCATATGTGATTCGTTAAAATCAAATCATATATGATTCTTAAAAATCATATATGATTTTTACAAATCACATATGATTCGTGTGATTTGTAAAAATCAAATCATATGTGATTTTACGAATCATATATGATTTTTCTGGGCGGAAATTTAAAAAAAAAAATGTTCGTCGAAAGTATATAACAATGCATATCTATAGAAAGATGATTTAATTCTCGTTGTGNGATGACTATGATTTGTTGATAGGTTCTATGACATGTATGGATTCTTCATGGATCTCAACTCTATGATACTATTGTACGCATAAGAAATGTCAGTTTTTTCTGACTTGAAATTATTTGTAAATATCTTTTAAAAGTATTTCTTATCAGTCATGAAAAGGTTAAATGGTCTTTCATCAATATGCGGCTCTTGAATAAAATGAAATGTTGCGGCTCTTGTTCATTTGCCTTCAAATGAGGCCTATAAAAGGCAATGAAAAGGTTAAATGGCCTTTCACCAATATGTGGCTCTTAAATAAAATGAAATGTTGCGGCTCTTGGTTCATTTGCCTTCAAATGAGGCCTATAAAAGGCAATGAAGTTTGCCTCACTATATATCTCATCCCATTCCAATCAATTACAAATCTCCTAAAGTTTGTGAGGAAATTTAGATAGTGTGTTTCTCCTAGTTACAAGAGATATAAAGTGTATTATCCTTGTAACTAGAGAGAATGTGTATATTCCTAATTCCATCATGGTTAAAAAGGTATCTTTCCTTACCCGTGGTGTTTACCTTATTGGGATTGTTTTCTATGTTAAATATGTGTCATCTTTTATACATTAGTATTTCATATTTTAGTTGTGGGTTGCTTCAATACATTATCATTTTTCTCAACAAGTTGTATCACAACTAAGGTTAGGTGTGTGTATAATTATTTATCGTATGCTTTGTCGTTGCTACTAGTAAGCATGCCCTCCGAATCAAAAGATAAGTAAGATTATAGTCACTCAAAAGTGTTTGTTCTATTATCAACAAAAAATATTTTTTGTCGAAAAGTAGATTGTGATTGTAGCTATGGTGACGAAATTTGAAATTGAAAAAATCAATGGGAGTAATTTCTAATTATGGAAGCTAAAGATGAAAGCTATCATAAGAAATGATAAGTATTTAGCGCTCATTGGTAAAAGGTCAGCTGAGGTCATGGATGACAGTAAATGGGACGAGATGGACGAAAATGTTATTGCAAAGTGCAAAGGATATTTGGGATCATTTTTCTCGATTGTACGAGGCAAAATCATTCCACAATAAAAATTTTCTTAAGAGTAAGTTATATGCTCTATGCATGACGGAATCTACTTCAGTGACCGAGCACGTCAATAGTTTGAATACTTTATTTTCTCAACTCATTTTTTTGAGTTGTATCATAGAGGCACATGAACGTGCTGAAATTCTACTTCGAATTTTACATGACTAGTATGACCAGCACATCATCAACTTAACCAATACTATCCTTTTGGACTATCTAGTTGAGGCGTGTGATGTGTCGTTGCGGTTTAGCAGTTTAATGCCTACTCAAGTTTTACATTTATATTAAGCCGACTTATCAATAACACATACACTTAACGAGCAGTGTACCCGGTCAGTTTGCATATAATGGTAAGCAGAGTGTCGATCACTAAGAGTGAAACGTATTATCTAATTATCCTAATCAGTATTTTAATATCTAAGTTAGCTTTACAGTCTAATCTAATGATAGGGGGTTCAGCCTGAGAGACTGCCACGGTTTGGTTATTTAATTAAACAGTAAATACTAATGAGAACAAATCAGCGAATAGCATACACGTACACAGATAGATAGTAGAGANATATAATGGTAAGCAGAGTGTCGATCACTAAGAGCGAAACGTATTATCTAATTATCCTAATCAGTATTTTAATATCTAAGTTAGCTTTACAGTCTAATCTAATGATAGGGGGTTCAGCCTGAGAGACTGCCACGGTTTGGTTATTTAATTAAACAGTAAATACTAATGAGAACAAATCAGCGAATAGCATACACGTACACAGATAGATAGTAGAGACAATAAGAATGCCTGTCCTGATAATTAAGATAGCTTGTCACTTGTTTTATTGCTAGTTTTATATGAAGTGTATAAAATTAATCCGTACTCGTTGGCTATTATATCGGCGAGTAAGCCCTTAATGATTACTTATAAATATCCTACTCATCCAAAGACATCGGAGTGAATAGGCGAGGAAGGAGTATGGCGGTTCAACAGTGCTCAGCTAGACACAGAGGTAATCAATGCACTAATATAAGGAAACCAAAGACATCAAACATATAAACTTTAATCGATGGGAAAGCAATTTTAAGGCGGGCATTTGATTATTGCGTACTCACAAACTACCGGCCATCAATCCTGATGGATTCAAAGCTTACTATTACAATAAAACAAAATTACTTAATGAATTAAATACATGCAGGACCTTCTTACAGCTCTAAGATCTTCGTCTGGGGTGTGTCTTGTGTTGCTTGTTCGTCTGAATTCGTCTCCTTAGGGTTATGGTGCACACAAAATCCGTCTAGGTCTTGGGGTATTTATAGTTTCTGTCTGAGGGTTCGATGCGGCGCATATAATGATGAGATGCGGCGCATTGACTTAACTTCACGTGGGGTCCAAGCTTATTATATTCTGGAATATTCGTACACCGCCTTAAGATGCGGCGTAACTTGAATCTTTATGCGGCGCATGTCCTTCAGTTGGCTTGGATTGTTTCTGGTGAAGTCTTGATAGTGATACGCCGTATGTTAATTGTGTGATGCGGCGTATCTGGAGTAGAACGAGCTT
>LBNU01006936.1:17029-43145 GCA_014162995.1 Artemisia annua
GTATCCCCGCGATACGGGAATTTGCCCTTAGTGAATATCTCCTTGTTTAGAAGATATCCCTTGTATCCGCTTCCATAAATATGGTTTTTGGGCTTGGCCTTTATGGCCCAAAGCCATCCAGTTTGTAGTCCAACTGTCATGATCCCGTGCGGCACGACGTAGCGGCTAATATTAGTATTGATTACTGAATCGGGTCGCGTGACCCTGTGTAGACTATACGTCATCGCCATAGAGTAAGGAACAAGTAACCTTATCGGTTACTTGCCTATAAATAGAGGGAACCCTAACCCTCGCAGAGGTACGATTCATAAAAGCAATCCTAACTCTTCTCACAAACCCTAAAACTACGATTACTTACTCTCACGCCGGAGGATAATCGGGGGAGACAATCCCTCGATAAGCCTAACGGTGTTTGTTTCTTTCTTAGTGCACAGGTCTCAAGCAATTGATACGAAGGAAGGAACCCAAACAAGGAACGCCCAACTTTTGTATCAACACATACATATATATGCTACTCCACGACTTCTAATAACTTTTTTTTATAAATAAATGAACTTAGAAATAAGAATTGCAAAATCCATAATTTCACATATACATAGTATAATAATTCATAATTTTGTCATAACAATAATAATAATATATATTAAGTCAATCTGTTTTTGAAAAGAGAACAAATTTATGATATCAATGTCCTCAAACAGATCATGAACAAAGCTCAATAGCCCTTATGAGGAAAATATACTAAACTCCCACAATTTTTTTTTTTAACAACGGAATTATATATACTAGCGAGAAGCTAGAAATTTGAAATGTTACAATAGACTATTACAAGCATTTATTGGATCATGGATCCTATGACTAAACTCCCACAATTGTTACCATTACAATGCCACAACAGATATTCATGATATGATATTATAATACCATACATTCTGTAATGTCCATTACAGACCAAGCGTGAAAGGGAAGTCGGTAGATGACAACCAACTGCCTCCAGCAATGAAGCTTCCAGGAGTAAAACCTGTGGCCTCTGTAGTAATTGTAATCACACCCCATCCTGTCCAGTTTACCCTATTAGATATATCAGCCCCAGCCCCCGTGTTTTGGTACTCTCTATAATATAACGTATCAAGTGCAAAATCTCCGTTCCACGGGTACCATCCTGCTGGATCAATCACATCACTTATTGATGATTGCATTACCACGGTCCTCGAATACTCTTTCCATGGTCTTCCAAGGTAAGTTGGAAAACTAGCTTGCACCGGTTGCAAGTCAGAACTTGCACTGATTTTGCACTTTTGAATGACGATACCAGTGTTTTGGTTAGGATCAGTTCTTCCTTGAGCCGTGACCATATTCTTCTGTTTTGGGTTGGGGCGACGAGCTTGAAACTGGCAGTCTTGGAAGACAACGGCCGCATTGCCAAAAGTAAAATCAACCGTGCCAGCTACATAGCAATTGACATAGAACTGACGATTGGAATGGACATAAAGGGTATCTTGGTAGGCTATTATACCACATCGATAAAATGCAGATAAATCTGATCCAACACGTAGCGCGACAGCTTGATTCCCGGATGGTCCGGCTGTGTTTTGAAATGTTATATCCCGTGCCAAGAATCCATCACCCACCGCGGCTGTTATAATTTAGTCCATTACATGTCACACATTTATTTTTTAATAAAGCACACCTTACATGAATTTAAAACATAAAGATAAAGAGGTCCTGTCTTTCAAAGCGAGACAATTTACAACGTGGGAAGAATTTAAAACTTATCCCCTTCCCACTTCTAGTTCATGTCTAAAATTTTATAATAAAAAAGTTTATTTTCTTTCTTTCTTTAAATCCAAATATGTTCATGGCTTAAAATAGGATAACGCGGGGCGAAAAAATAAATAAGAGTACTGATTTGCTATGGATTAATTTTTACTTAAGAGGAGTAGATGAAATACTATTGTCCTTTTTTATTTTTGAATTTGGAATATTATTTACTTTTACAGTCATAGTTCTATACCCTTCTGTCACAAACTTTTGAAATATATAACACATAGGTAATATTAAATTATCATCAAGTATAGAATATAGAGTTCCAAAAGTAAAAGAAAAAACATGCATGGATTTAAAAAATAATATATAAAAAGCGAATTCGAGAATGGAGCAGAAAGATGTCCATCAATCTAACTGGAAAGACGTGGTCCTTGGTTAAATTCGTAAATTAGAACTGCTTTTAAAAAAGAAAATTATATCAAAAAATACGTTATAGACACAAAATATAACTACTCGTAAAAGGTAAGAAACTATGGTTACTCGAAAAAGTTGTTAAATTTAGCTTCATATATATACTAACCTACAGTTGCAGAGTTGAAGGTAGTACTACCGCTGGCCACGCTGTTGCTTGCTGTAATGATGGTGTTACTCCTTCCGTCACCGATAAACATTAAGTTCGTTTTGCTGCTTGGAATTTGCACGTTCTCTCTATACACCCCTGCCTTTATCTTAATAACGTACCTGTTTTGGCTTCTTGACGGTGCTGCTGTCACTGCTGCGGACACAGTTGTATACTTTCCACTACCATCCGCTGCCACAGTAACGTTTGGGGTCACTCCCCCTGACTGCAACAATTTTCTTTCTTTTTTAGACAACCACTTAGGCCACACTGTGGCCTTCTCTTCCTTCAACTTGTACTTGGCCTCATTGGCAATATCCGTGTCTGTCAAGTTCTTAATCATAGCTAGTGCATTGCTACACATCTTTCCACCTTGGTTCTGACCTTTGTTGATTGATTTGCGAAACCTCTTACATGTTGCATCGTGGGAGAAACCATCCAAGCATGTTTCTGTGTTAGTGATGGTGGTGCTCATTAGTGTTTTGAGGTCGTCAGCATGTTTCCGAAGAGTTTTTTTGTTTGGATACGCCCTAAGGTCTTGGATAACCTTGTCGAGCTGTTCTAGTGTTCCAGTTCCAAGCTCTAGGCAGTCATGGAAGGCGGTTTTAGAACGTTTGGTGAGATTGGTGGCGGCTGTGAGGTTGTTTATGGTGTGGATGTTGGCTTGGATGGTGTACTTTGTTTTGTTAATAGCATGTTCGATTACATCTTTTTTAGTAACAAGGTTTTTGGCAATGCTAGCGGAGAAGGTGGAGTAGCATATTTCAGGGTATAAAGTTGTCTGACAAGACGATTTGATGATGGAGTAATGTGGAGTTCCATGGACAAGGGAAGTTAGTAGTCGCAATGCAAAAAGGATCAAAACGACTTTGTTGTTTCTCGAGCAGCAGGAGTTGGACATACTGCCAAAAAAAAACTAGCAGTGTTATACTATAGATCAATTGTTGTGAGTTGTGACATGCATGGTCATGAATCAAAGTGGCATGTATATATAGATATATGTGTGGGCGTGAACACGGATGCATATATATATGTATGCATGCAGGCACGTATATATGTACGTAGTTCGTAGGTATATCAAAGTTATTGTTATTTCTTGTGGGGGAGATTGACACACTACCTGCAATAAGTTAAAGGATGTATGTACAAAATCTTTAAAATGTTAACCATATATTGTTGTAAGCTAGCGTGTCCAATAAATAATTTCGCTCATGCATTGTGGGTTCTAATTTATTAGAATTGGTTTTAGCTAGCAAAAGAAGCAAAGGTAAATATTGTGCGGCATTAAGCAACCAAAAGAAGCAAAGGTAAAGTACTAATTTCTCGATAATTAAGAATGGCATTCACGACCAGTATACTAGTTGTATCTGTTTTTATTGTGTAATATACCTTATCGTGTAGTTTAGTTTCATGAGATCGTGTCTTGCTATTTTTGCATGCATGGATGGTTGTGTCTATTAATTTTATACCAAGACAAAAGGCGCATGCTCAGTTGCTCACTTGTCATGTCAAAAGTAACAGATCGATATAGTAGCATGTTAACTGAATTTTCACAGGTAAATTTACAGTCAAATCGGGGAGTAATTAGAAAACAAACCAAAACATGCACCGATTATTCATGATCACATCGAAATTCGACTCTTTTTTTCTTGAATATGAATCATTTCCTCTTTATCGTCATTCTTCTGTTCAAGAAATGCGCCCCATTGCCTCCGATGGCTATTTGACTAAGGCTGGAAAGAGCTGCTTGCTTTGTTGACGAAAGTCTACAAATAGAATATGAAAACAAAACATACATGGATGTTTGGATGGCTTTAGAGCAAAGATTTGCATGTTGATCAGACCACGGCTAAATAAATGAAATTGAAGTTCGATATTTAGAATAACAGGAAAGGTAACAAGCCTATGGATGTAGGCATATTTGTTTTCACGTTATAAGTTATGTATTATTAAAGTTTATATCATTATTCAACGTACTTCAATTCAGCGCATATATATAAACGTTGATTAGTTTCCATGCTAGCAAGTTGGGGACCCAATTCAAGATCATATCGATACATGTGCATATTTTAAAAATATGAACAATTATTTTAGGCCGGGGATGTATTTAACTTATTTAGCTTAATTATGATCATCGGAAGTTAATTCTTCCAGTTAATAGATTTGTGCTTGATGGGTCATATGTCTATTATAGGTGTAAATTAGGAAAATATTTCAAGGTAATATTCATTTGGTGTAAATTATAGGTGGATTTTAATTTGTAAAAACATTTTTCACTAGTTAGTTCATATGAAAGTGATACACTCTTTAGAGTACAGATAGAAGTTTTGATGAGTCCTTTCTGAGTTGTAAAAGACTATTGTAAGATGTGTATAGTAACACCACGTCTTAGCGTGCAGACGAATTGTTCCAATAGGGGTGTTACTCCTATTTGGTGAAAGAATATAATTACCTGGAAACGATTCATTTTATGATGCTATATTTATAGAGAAGTTTTAAAGACGTGAAACCAGATTTCAGTCAACAATGTGCAAGCGACATTAGTTACGATATTGTTGGATAAAACGTCCAATAAACTTGAGAGCTTAGCGCAGAATTGATCAAAGACCCACTAAGAAAAGTCAACACATCAAGATTAAAAGATAATCAACGAAAGAAAGAAAAACATGCTCACAATATATACCGTCGGACCCCCTTTATTAATAACGAACAAATGTTTACATCGAGACAAGAAAAATGAATAAACTAGCATCTCCTCACCTCTATTTATATTTTATAGAGATGAGGGGGTACAATTCTTATAAAATTAGAATTTCATAGTATTTTTTTGTTTGTCTTGCATACTAACCAATCCTAGTTTAAGTCTAACAATAACTCAATTTAACTAAGTACAATTAGATCCTTATACATATACTAATTACACTTTGGCTAAGAATTGCTACTATGTTACTCCATGCGTCCCATAGTATATCATGCACAAAGTTTTAAAAAATTCCACTAATTACACTCTCCACCAATCAAATATTATTTTTACCCACTAAAGTCTCATCTTATTGGTTGGAAGGTACAATATGGACACTTAATTTGGGACATCCCAAGATTCCATTGTGGACACTTAATATGGGACGGAGGGAGTATAACATATGATGATGAGAGTTGAAAGAACATCATCACAAAAGAAAAAGAATGAGCAACCTAACTATAGTGTTCAAAAAAGCAAACTTCAAATTAAAAAAAGTTGTAACTTCAATACAAACTTTGCTCCAAAGAGGTGTTGCAAGTGTTTTGTTTAACACATTGAAGATGATAGACCAAAAACTGTTTTCTATGTTTTTTTTATCTCAACAAAATCCACAAACTCATTAGGCTTTAAGTTTCTCAGCTAACATGCAGAAAGGGCTTTGCAAGGAGAAGGTTTGAATTGTTCAAAACTATGACTACAAATTTTTCGGCTTGAGTTATAGAAATTGTGTGACATCCTTAGGATGCAGAGTCTTAGTTCAGTAGAAAATTTGAACGTTATCATATATATTTTTTTTTGTTATATGAGACCGAGATTAATTTTGAACAAAGGCAAGAAGATATTGTGATCATGAATAACGAACTCATAGTCAGCATCGTCACATACATACAAAGATGCCCCAAAAATCATGCAACTTCACATTGGATACCGTGTATAACCGGAAGCATCACTTGCACAGAATCCTAAAGTTAAGTTGTGTATTGTTATTGAGCCCATAGCTTTGGGCATTTCCTAGAAACTCATTTAGCAAACCATTTTACTGATATTGCAGGGCAATTTTGATAGCAGGTGAGTGAGCAATTAGCAAGTTTTGAATGAAGTTCATAACTAAAGACACGTTTAAGATTTAATCCTATGCCAACAAATTCCAAGTCACACTTTGACTGAAGATTTAATCCACAGTTTATTACATGTATACTTCATTTTACCTTTAGATATTGCTATATACAAATTCCAAAAGCTTTGGAAGTAATTCAATTACTATAAACCAAGAATACTTTGTTAAACTTAACTCTTCTGCGTGGGAGAGTACGTAAATTGACTCTGAAACAGAGAAGCCGAACTAACTAACTACCAAGAAACCAAAAAATAAATATGTAAAACCAATTTGGTTCTATACATAAATAATAAACAAAATGAGCAAATGAATAACCCGTGCAGAATCGGATCAATTCTGAGGTGTTGTCCCTTGTGCAACAACATTGTTATTGTTACTGCCGACAGGACTAAACGGATTAAACCTTCTACTACTGCTGCTCAAAATTCTCCTCAACGATCTCATTCGAGACAAAATTGGTGATTTCTGATCCTCTTCATCATCCAGGTTCCTTGGTATATCAATTACTAGATCTTCCTTCGCTAGTGTATCATTGTTTGTGTTTGAAGACGACGATGAAGTTGGCTCAAAAGGTAAGACGGGAGCTTGAGGATGTTGATTATTTGTTGCTTCTTCTAGTTGAGATGTCAAAGTGCTTACTTCTGTCTCGTCCCCCCAAAACAAAACATTTGTTGGAAAAGTATGGAAATCCGTACTATTTCTGTTTGACGTCGTAGATTGTTCTTGCTCTAGTAAACTCTCGACCGAGACTTCTGTTTGTTCGGAGACAGGGTTACGACATATGGGACAAGTGGAATGAGAATGAAACCACATGTCAATACACTCAGCATGAAACGCGTGGTTACATTTAGGTAATATTCGCGTCTTTTCTCCTTGCTCCACCTCAGTTATACAAACAGAACATTCCAAGACCCCGTCTTTAAACTCTTTAGGATCAAATTCTACAACCGGGAGCGTTTTAAGGAAAGCAACATCTAGGCCTCGGCGTAGGACAGTGACACCAGCGTGTTGCCCTTGGCGATTACGGTGTTGGTTTTGGGAGTCTAGAGTCTGTTGACGACGTGACCAAAGCCATTTCGATTTTGGAACCAAAGAAAGAGAAAGAAGAGTTTAGGGATAATTGTGTGTAGAAGAGATATGAAAACCTAGAAATCCCAATTGTATTTATAGGCTTTAGATATCTTAGAATCCAAGTTTGACAAGGATTGGGATACCCCAACCCTTGGCCGATCGGTTGGAAGCCCCAAGGGGTGTTCCGGATCCTTCTTGACTTACCAATTAATCCACAATTATACTTTCCTTATCTTCGTCTAACGGTCGTTAGTCATTTAACGGAAAACACTAACGATCGTTAAATTCTTGTGTTAATAATAAATATATAAAATACATTTATTATTATTCCTTAATACTCATTTGTATCGTGTGCAATCCCGAGGTCTCGCGTTCGATTCTAGACATTTACATGTTAATAGTTAACTATATTTTAACAATAACAGACTTCATCATTCACCATGCACCATTACCATCAAGCTACATTTCCATAACTTCTCCTACCAAGATTACCCATCCTGCCACCACAGTAATACAAGGTAGAGAGAAGAATGGCATCACTTGGCACCCATTACCCATCCATTGAGGGGCTCTTCCAAAGCAACCTACAATTCCCTCTCTAGAAGGGCTTCAGTTGCTTGGAAACACTCTCCCCCAATGATGACCATCCTATCCTCCTTTGACAATGTATTGGGTGGACCAAGAAGGTCCATCTTTCATACACTCTCTATTCCACCCCCATCATACATTGTCCCCCAGCCATATACCCTTCACAGTGCAAAGCCCTACTTTATGGTACACCTTATCTGAATTAGACCTCCTATTCACCCAAAGTAGCTACTTGTTTCCTCCCAAGGCCAAACAAGCTTATGCTACAAGAGTTACTCAGGTACATTCACACCAGAATAGGCTCCAAGGTACAAGGTGCTTACCTCACTGTTATGGCCTGATATAAAATGATCTTATACAAGTAAAGATCCATTCCACAATATCAAATCAAAAGTATTCACAATTATCCCATACTAACCAGTTTGTATCTTAGGTTTGAATTGTTCAAAACTATGACTACAAATTTTTCGGCTTGAGTTATAGAAATTGTGTGACATCCTTATGATGCAGAGTCTTAGTTCAGTAGAAAATTTGAACGTTATCATATTTTTTTGTTATATGAGACCAAGATTAATTTTGAACAAAGGCAAGAAGATATTGTGATCATGTATAACGAACTCATAGTCAGCATCGTCACAT
This sequence comes from Artemisia annua, assembly GCA_014162995.1. Lineage (NCBI taxonomy): Eukaryota > Viridiplantae > Streptophyta > Magnoliopsida > Asterales > Asteraceae > Artemisia > Artemisia annua. Next base: position 25,574 of record LBNU01006936.1, read on the forward strand.
ACATACAAAGATGCCCCAAAAATCATGCAACTTCACATTGCATACCGTGTATAACCGGAAGCATCACTTGCACAGAATCCTAAAGTTAAGTTGTGTATTGTTATTGAGCCCATAGCTTTGGGCATTTCCTAGAAACTCATTTAGCAAACCATTTTACTGATATTGCAGGGCAATTTTGATTGCAGGTGAGTGAGCAATTAGCAAGTTTTGAATGAAGTTCATAACTGAAGACACGTTAAAGATTTAATCCACAGTTTATTACACGTTTTACCTTTAGATATTGCTATATACAAATTCCAAAATCTTTGGAAGTAATTCAATTACTATAAACCAAGAATAATTTGTTAAACTTAACTCTTCTGCGTGGGAGAGTACGTAAATTGACTCTGAAACAGAGAAGCCGAACTAACTAACTACCAAGAAACCAAAAAATAAATATGTAAAACCAATTTGGTTCTATACATAAATAATAAACAAAATGAGCAAATGAATAACCCGTGCAGAATCGGATCAATTCTGTGGTGTTGTCCCTTGTGCAACAACATTGTTATTGTTACTGCTGACAGGACTAAATGGATTAAACCTTCTACTACTGCTGCTCAAAATTCTCCTCAACGATCTCATTCGAGACAAAATTGGTGATTTCTGATCTTCTTCATCATCCAGGTTCCTTGGTATATCAATTACTAGATCTTCCTTCGCTAGTCTGTCATTGTTTGTGTTTGAAGACGACGATGAAGTTGGCTCAAAAGGTAAGACGGGAGCTTGAGGATGTTGATTATTGGTTGCTTCTTCTAGTTGAGATGTCAAAGTGCTTACTTCTGTCTCGTCCCCCCAAAACAAAACATTTGTAGGGAAAGTATGGAAATCCGTACTACTTGTAGTTGACGTCGAAGAATGTTCTTGCTCTAGTAAACTCTCGACCGAGACTTCTGTTTGTTCGGAGACAGGGTTACGACAAATGGGACAAGTGGAATGAGAATGAAACCACATGTCAATACACTCAGCATGAAACGCGTGGTTACATTTAGGCAATATTCGCGTCTTTTCTCCTTGCTCCACCTCAGTTATACAAACAGAACATTCCAAGACCCCGTCTTTAAACTCTTTAGGATCAAATTCTACTACCGGGAGCGTTTTAAGGAAAGCAACATCTAGGCCTCGGCGTAGAACAGTGACGCCAGCGTGTTGCCCTTGGTGATTACGGTGTTGGTTGTGGGAGTCTAGAGTCTGTTGACGACGTGACCAAAGCCATTTGGCATAGATATTAAACAAGAATACGAAAATGAGGACGAAGACTAAGGCGATGATGGTTGTGATCAAGACTTTTCCTGTTACCTCCATCATGCCTGGATCATCCATCCTGTTATTGCCAAGATTACTACTCATCTTTGTTGTGTTTTTTTTCTAATAAAGATATGAACTTTTAGTTATGAATGAGAAATGGAAACACAAGAAGGGTTTTATTAGTTGAAAATTGTGGGAGAAGAATATAAGGCGAAAAGAGGGGGAAGAAGTGGCTGCATTTTAGTAAAAGTTGGTTGCCAAAGACTAAGAAATATTCAAATTGAAAACCACCTTCTTCCTCTTCTACTTTGGCCTATCACATTGACCATTACTATCTATTTGACCTATTCAAACACATTAACTGTATTAACGGTTGACTCTTTTCATCCTTTTTTATTTACTTTTTACTCTCTAACATAAGACTTAAAAGTACTTAGATGGCTTGTTATGTATTTTGTTGTATCACGTGTTCTAGGTATTGTGTTTTTTTTCCTTGTAGTATGTATAATAACTTTAGTTCTGTGCAACCAACTAATTGTGTTTAAATTATTCATACATGTACTAATTATTTGCACGTTCAATAATAACGTTCACTTTTTGCATTTAACTTCTTTTAAATAGCTTTATGTACCGGTAGCGATGCATGTTTTTATTTCTTGAATTATATATCGAAGAAGAAAATATATATAATTTTAGTAAAACTGAAAGTTACGTGTGTGATTGAGCAGCCATTAAAATCTAACCCGTCATTTGGAAGTTGTGTGGTTGTTGGAAATAAGATATGAATTGGCAGCCAAACTTCCAATTGGAAATACGTGGGGGTATATTTCTTTAAATATATATAAAAATAAAATGCAGTCGTCATATATATTGACCTCTAGAACTTTGATTTTTAAAAGATTTTGGACAAGTCATTCCAAAATCAACACGGCCTTTGACATTTGGCAGTTGAACTTATCAGCTAACCGAATTAACATGACCTATGCAATTGTCATGTCTGCCATGACGAATCATTTAAGAATAGTATACATTCACGTCCTATTTCATGAACTTCGGACCAGAAAACATATTTAGTCGAGGATAAATAAATTCATATTGTTTTGTCAATAATTTTTTTTATAGAAAAGATGTATAGTTTACCACTAGCAGGGTACCCGCGCGATGCGACGGTGGGTACCCTTTGATTATATCTTTTGACAATGTGATGTTATACGGCCATACTTTTATTAAATAATTAATTTACAAATAGCAATAACTTTAGTTAAGGCACTGACATAATTCTATCTCATGTTAACCGAAGATACCCAAACAAAATCTTGATTCTTTCCTTCAGCACAATCACCCTTCATCAATTTTAGAGCTGACCGACCCAGTTCGACCCTCATTCCTCGGTCGGCGCAGGGGCGACCGAACCAGTCGACCGACCACTGCGGGCAGCCTAATGGTTTTATGTTTAAGTGCTTAGCTTAGTAGCTTGATTAGATTGTACATTATGTGAATTAAATATTGTATTAATTGTACGTGTTGAATAGTGTTTTATTAGTTGTATTTGTGCTTCAAATATTTTGTACATTGTGTTTTATTAATTATACCTTTTATCAAATAGGTGTTTTAAATATGACATTAATTAAAAATGTTGACCATTTAATATGTGTAGGTGTTTATGCATAAATTAATTGTACATATAGCTTAATTAGTTGTATTTACTTAAAATCTATATATAGAAATCTTAAAAAATTGGAAGAGAGGGTGCTATATGCTTTATAAGTAGTATAGAATAGATCAATAAAATTTAAGGCAGAATTGAATATATATCCCTCTCAAAGTGAATACTTGAATATATATCCTTTGTACAAGTTTTTAATGCACATCGTACAATGGCTTTTATGCATGCTTTGGATATATATGCAATTATGCATTTTCGGAATCTTTTATATAATAAAAGAATTACATCATTTCGGAGTTTTTTTGACAAAACAATCTTAGTGGAAAAAAAATTGGACCAATAGGAATGATTGATTTTGACACATAGGCGAAATCGAGCAATATGATTGGCCAATAAAAAGTCAAAATTGAATTGATTTTGGTCAAACTTTAATAAATTTGGTTGAGAATTTGATTCAGATAAAAAACACATAAAAATATAGGTGTCAAATTTATAAAAATAAAAACTTAAAAAAAAAGGAGGTAATTAATAAAACATTAGTGGTTGAATTGTAAATATTATATGGAGTTAAGTGTAAAATTATAAATCCCCATATTTTTTATAACTTTAAATAATAAACAAATAACCCCTTACGCTTTATACCCCCTACACTTTATAATATGAATTTTGTTTACAGTTACATGAGTATTAGTATTGGTTTGAGACTTTCATCTATTAAACTTACAAATTTATAAATGTACGAATTAGTTTTAATATACGTTAAATACTTTTAAAATAAATATTAGTTTCAAATTTTCATCTATTAAAATATAAATAAGAACTCATGTTATCCTATTTAAAAATTTAATCTATACATACACGGGTTTAAATATTAAATACAGTTAAATTATTATTAACGGTAATATAAATATCAAATGGTAAGTACGAGTTGCTGTGATATGAAAATAAATATATGCGATTGTACTTATAACGACTCATGTAATTATTATTTAAAGTTTATATACGGATATCCGGGAAAAAATTTTTAAAAACTTCATCAACGCTCATTATGTGCTACTAAACTCGCACATTTTGTACAACATGATATCAATAGTTGAAGTTAAACAACAACATCAACCTCAATATTAACATCTATGTCAGCTAAACAAAGTTAAATCTTTCATCCAATAAAATTTTTACAAAATATTAATTGATATTAATACATAATGAAAAACTCATGCATACTTATTAGTTGTACTTATATCATAATTTTCACGGGTAAATTCTTATATATCCATATAGTAAACAAAAATTTTAAAATAAATTTGATTTATGTGTAAACCCATGTGATCAAAGAACCTTTGGCCCAATAACATTATAAGGAGACACACTCAAGAATCCAATACAAGGTCGATGCCACGGTTATAATTACAATTTCTGCTAACTATTTTTCTTACTTTCGCACGTGTTGATGCTCCAACTTTTTAAATTATACATAAGATTTTCTGTTTTTAAACGGTAATACTATATAATTAAATTTTTCCGAAAAACCCCGTGCGTGCACGGGTATTATAACTAGTGATATATATGCAAAAAACCCATAATTTAACATGTTTAGCATATGTTTAGCATAGTGATACATGAAAGAACCCATATTTTTCGTTTTTAGACTTTACCCATTATTCAATTATTGTATTCCCAGCATATACGTAAGTTGAAATCCGTTATAAATACATGAAGAAAACTTATATTCTACTCGGTACTCACTAAAACATTTTAGCGGGTTTAGTGGTCGTTCAAGCGTTTGCTTGAGGTTAATGTGGTATTTCAGCCACATTCCATTGTACTGATTTTTTTTTTTTTTTAAGCGTAAAGCTTTACCTACCAAAAAAAATAATAAAAAAATAGCGGGCCTCAATAGTATTATCTTTCACCACAAACATTCAGTTAACCATGGGCTAAGGTTTTAAGGAAAGGTCGGTAAGTATCCTAAAATGATGCAGGATCATAAAACATTTTGGCCGGCCCAAAAGCAGCTAAAAGCTTGTTAGTGACTTAGCGGTTGGCCTTTTATCCACAATAACGGATGAGCCCAACCAATTTTATTGCATACAGCCTCATAAAGCCTTTGACTGAAAAGTGAAAAATTATCACACTATTGTAGTAGTGTACTAATCAATTAATCATAACTAACACATCAATTAAAATATCAAAATGGATAAAAGTTGTTTGCAGGACAACCCAACCCGACGCGCCTGATACGTTACACTAACCTTCCCAGCCTACCCATTTTACCAGCTAGTTTTGGGTTTTGACCTCCAAGTAACTCGATGTACGAGCCTGCTAATTAATGCATACATATACAAGTTCCTTCATCAATTGCACAAAGCTAACATGGGTGAGAATCAAAACCAACCAAGCCAATTCACTGATTAGAACTGAAACAAAAATAAAGAACTGCTTCACTTACAAATCTAAATGTCTTAACATTTCTAACTTGTAACCGTATACTTAACTGAAGAATATGAAATTATCCGATCAAACAAATTTTGACAGGCTGGAGAATAATATGATGATAAACAAAATAATAAATACACGGCAAATACAGGAGGATGTTTATCACAAAGATTCATGTGAATCTTGGTTGCCAGAGCGTAATGAAGAACTGTGTTCAATACCAACAGTTCTCTTGCTCATATTTGCCCTCTGCACAAGTCTAACCAATGCCTGAACCACTTCCGACATGGGTGGCCGAAACTCTGGCTCCGCCTGAACATATTTGTTTATAATTTTAACCATATTAGTAACAACCTAAACACATGACATATATAGTACTCTACTAGAAACTGAATTGTGACACATTACCTGTACACAAAGAGCGATTACATCTGCAAATCGAGAAAGAGATTTGACTGGATATAGTCCTTTAAGAGCTGGATCAACCATCTTTGCAAGAGCATCCATGTCATGAAGTTGAGGTGTAGCCCACCTAACCAAAGACTGCTCTGCCCTCGTCCTTGAGCTGTAGTACAACTTAATGTGTAAGTAAACAAAGTGGTACCTTAAATTATCTAAAATACTACCTAGAAGATAAGTTTACCTATCAAATGGTTTTCTTCCTGTAAGTAGTTCCAACATGGTTACACCAAAACCATAGACATCACTTTTTACCGTGTACTGACCAGACATGGAAACCTCAGGGGCACTGTATCCATTGTCATCCAATCCCTACAAATGCAAAGTTCAATAAAACAAGGGTAAAAAAGAAACTTTGCCACAATTTCCACAGGCCTAATGTCGTACCTGATCTGCATCTGAGGCAAGGCTTGCTAACCCAGAGTCAGAAAGATGAGGATTGAGCTCCGCGTCTAGCAAGATATTGGCTGATTTTATATTTTTATGAACAACAGATGGTGAACATACTTCATGTAAATATCTGAAGATGAAATCAGCATTAGTTACTTTTTTTAAGTAAAATCAAGTGATAAGATCTCAAGCCAGCTTAAAGTAGCGAATTTTGACTTACTCCAATGCACGTGCTGTCCCTAAAGCAATCTTGACACGGCTATTCCATATTAAGGGCTTGCTGTATTCATCTGAGAGATGCAAAAAATCATAAAGAGACCCATTTACAAGGAACTCGTAAACTAAGAGGTGTTGTCCATATTCTGAGCAGTAGCCAACAAGCTCGACGACATTAGGATGGCGCAATCTTGATACATCTGACACTATATCAATAAAATCATCGGATGACCGACCAGGGAGGGCAGATGGCTTCAGTTTTTTAACAGCAACAACCTGCAATGCCATAAAATCCAAGTGTCATATTGTTAAGCCCGTCTCTAAGAGTGAAACAGAACATATAATATTATACCTTTCCATCTTCGAATTGAGCACGGAAAACACGTCCAGTAGAACCTTCACCAATGAGGTTGTCAGCACTAAAGCTGTCTGTAGCTATTTGAAGATCCGCTATTGAGTATGATATGGCATCCGGTGGAGCCACAGTTACTTTCTTGGGAGTAATGGGAATTGCTGAAAAATCATCGTCATCAAATGATTTGTGATGATCCATGGGTGGTGGTTTCAGAGTTATCGCATCTATAGTTTCAAATGTTTTAGTCTCGGCCACCGGAAAAGCTTGAACAGGCTTCATCTCTACAAGAACCATGTAATGGCATGTAAATGTATGTACAATTTTTTTTTTTTTGGAGAAATAGCAGAACCAAAAGATATTGAAAAGCAGCTTATAACTGTCAGAAGCATAAGACTTGAAGCTTATTATACCTTGAACTGCATGCTGCTGTGGAGCAACAGGAGCAAAAAACTGGTCGTCGGTCTTCTCAATATCTGCAGATGTCTTTTTTGATCTTCTCTTGAACAAAAAGAAGGCAATAAGTGCAGCAACAACCAAAATGGATATCACAATTCCTGCTATAGCTCCACCACCGACACCAGATTTTTTCCCACTATCACTAGAACCGCCAGTAGATGGGTTATTGCCACTTGGTTGCCGATTTTGACTACCCCCTCCAGCTGCTGCAGGTGGACCAGGGGGAGATGGGGGTGCAGGCCCTGAATTCCACAAGTTACCATCCTTTCTGAAACACGAACAATCATTGAATGTTCAAAATGGCAATGTATTTACAATACAGATAACTTAAGAGTCGGATACTTACTGCAGATTAATATTGTTCAGTCGATTTGGAATCCAACCAGTAAATTTGTTATTGGCAACGTTCCTGAAACATTGGTATAAAAAACAAATGTGAACACAAAATTAAAAATTGTGCTTAAAAAGTGAATCAAAATGGAATAAAGATAGAAAACTGACAGATTTTTAAGAGGAAGATTGGCTAGAACATCGATAGTGCCTGTGAACTGGTTGTTCTGCAAATACCTACATAACAATAGATTAATAACCATTTAACGAGATCTTGGGAATAGATTGATATACTTACATATCAGTTGCACTAGACAGCGCGCTTAAGCTCTGAGGAAGGTCACCCGTAAAAGAATTTGAAGATATATCCCTGAACCATTATACAATCACTGTCAGCATTACTTCTTTAACATCATACAATATTAAATAGTCCTGCAGAAAAAAGTCTTACAGAGTGGATAGAGCTGTAAGTTGTCCGAACATGTCAGGCAACGCGCCATCGATTTTATTGTTGGCAACATTTCTGTTCAAAAGATACAAACAAAGATAAACATTGTATATATAATAAGTATGCAACCATCAAATGAGTATATAAGACGAAGGAATGACGAACTAACAAGTATTTAAGAGAGGTCATTTGAGATATGGAGTAGGGAAGGTTGCCGGTATATCCACATCCGGCGAGATTTCTGCGATTACAAGACACGAGTCGGTCATTATTAGTTATTATGTAGTAGTATAATACAATGTGAGTATAAAAAATAGTTGGGAGAATTTTAGTAAGGAAGTGCGTACAATGAAGTAACATTGGGAGGAAGGCTATAAGGTATCTGATTGCCGAGATTATTGTAACTGATATCACTGCAAATAAATAAATACTAGTATAAATTTACGAGTTGCAAAAGTAAGCGAAATACGAGACTAAATTAAAAAAAGGGAATTACAAGTCNAATAGTAATAGTGGCATAGATAGAAAGATACATTTGGGTGACTCTAGAAGCAGAACAGGTGAGGCCTTTCCAGTTGTCAGCACAAGGGTCACCACCGGTGGAGGTCCATTTGGTTAGTTGTGGGGGTGAGTTTAGGCTCTGATACATGGCGTTCAGAGCAGACACTGCCAAAGGAAACATAGTTACTAATAATTAGATACTGTAATGATTATTAATAAGTAAGTAAGTAAATGAAAATGAATGAATGTATTACTAACCATCGGATTGATCGGTGACAGCATTTGTTATTGTTGTACCAAAAACAATGAAAATGAAAACCAGAAACAACGCCATTCACCACCGTCGGTGTCAGTGTCGGTGTGTTTAGAAACAAAACAAACTCACTGTTGAGGAAGAAGGAAGAAAAAATGAAGCTTGAATAAACCTTTTTATTGAATGAGGGAGGTTGGGGTTTAGATTATTTTAAGAATAAAAATGAATGATTCCTAAAAATTCTCATACTGCTCTGCTCCTAGAGAGAATACAATGACTGACTCACTAATTGACTAATACAGTTGATAGATAGATAGAGTAGGCAAGACAGCTTCTCCCTTTTCAAGAATCTACCAGTTTCTCTTTCTTCTTTCGTTCTTTCAAAATTATACAAATACTCTCTCTTGTTTTTTTTCTCAAAATTACTAGGTAGTATTTGTCCATGTCACTATCACGGTATCACATGCATGCCAAACACACCACCCCCACATTACCTTCGCCTACACGAGGTTCAAAGTATTGGTTACACTTTTTTTTTTTTTTTTTTTTTTTTTTTTTTTTTTTNGGCTAAATGTCCGGTTTTTAAGCCGGACCGAAACCGAAATTATGAAAAACCCTAGACCAAGACCGGACCGAATGTGGTCGGTCCGGTCCGGTCGGTTTTATCGGTCGATCCGGTCCATTTGCTCGCCCTAGTATTGGTCATCTTCTTTTCATCTTTTATTAAAATAATGACTTCATGTAAATATCTCTCACTAAATACTTCACTCACTAATAAACTAAATAAAAAACATTAAAACACAAAAGGGGGCTCATTATTTTTCCAACACAACAAAACGTGAGATGGTCACCTTTCCCTTCATTTTAGCTATGTTTGGCAAAAGTAGCTGTTAGCAGTAGCAGTGAGCTGTGAGCAATAGTTGTGAGCTGTAGCCACAGCTCACTGCTCACCACCCACAGCTTCTTAAAGAAGTATTAGAAAAATGAGTTTTTCTAAAAAACAACAAAGCTCACCGCTTTATTGTCAAACGAACACTAAAAATAAAAAAAGTTCATTGCTCACCGCTCATCGCCCCAAAAAGCTCTGCACCAAACATAGCCTTTTTCCACATTCTCACGCGTGAGTAGTTGTGTGTGAAATGGGTTTCGTGCGTGAGGGAACACCTAAGGAGTGAACAAAGTGCACCACTCCATCCAGTCTATGACTAGAGGTATTAGTCATGCCCACTCACCTTTTACCTCAGAGCTTTTATTTATTTTTATTTTTTTTATTTTTTTAAGTTGAATGTGTTCACATGAAGAAAATTGTTTACGAAAACTTCAAATGTTTGGGCATATCATATTAAAGTATTGATTCCGAGCACGAAAAGTTTGTTACGAGCTGAACTCAAGCTAAAAGCATAAGACTTGAAAAGAGCTAGAGCTAAAGACTTATGATCGTAAGCAAGCTGAGCATGAACTTTTGCAAGTTTGGCCTCGATTTGGCTTGTTTCTACCCTTATTTCATAATAATATTATGAATATTTTAATTTTTTGAATAAGGTTCTTTAACTGTTAATATGAATTTCACTTAGACAAGTCTAAAGTATCATGTTACACCTTTAAATCTTTAGGATATTAAAATTTTCGCTTTAACGAGTTCAAGGTGAGAACATTTGGCCTACTATTAGAGCCAAGGGTATCATAACTCAAGTTATACCATAACTTAGTGTCACCTCAGCACCACATCAGCTTTAACATGTTAACCTTAACTCACAAAAAATACCCCTTATCATAACTCAACANGGGACCCACTTTGCTTTAAAAAAAAATAAATTGAGCCCTTTTTTTTTTTTTTTTTTTGCTTCTTAACGGCAAGTTATGGTGGTAACGTAGAGGGCAACGTCCTAACGCAAGTTATAGGCTCGGTAACTTGGTGATTAACGCGCGTTAAGGCATGTACACGTAAGAATAAGGCAAGTAGCAAGTTAACATACCGATCGCCCTTAACCTCCTTACTACAAACATCTTTATTTCTGCTAAATATATTTTTTCTTTTTGAAGATAACAAAAAAAATCACAAACAATCTCTTACACAATGTTACTACTACCTATACACATACATTACCTCAAAAAACTACATAACACTTTCAAATACACTACTATTATTTTGACTACTTGGTAAACCCCATATAAGATTCCCTCAATAACACCTTTTAATATAAAACTTATATTTTATGTACCTTCCACTAAACAAAAATAGTCACCATATCTTGAACCTTTTTTAATACAAGCTCAATCAAAGGTTTACACACTAGAGCCTCAAATACGTATTATATATTTATTAGGTGATGAAAGTTTGATGGAATTAAATGTTACTTTAGATGCAAGGTTAATTATTTTAAGTACCAATAATGAAACAGTGATTGTGGCTGTCACTTTTAATTCTCCTTATGTCATTTGCCACATATTTTAATACAGCCGACACTCAACAAAAGTTACATATATAGATTTGAAAAATGTGTGTGATTGAAGTTTGATAGGAAAGTGCACATATGACTCATCACATATTTATGCCCCAATTCAATAATTTTGTCTCTATGTTAATAGTTAAATACACAAACATTTTTATGTGTCATTTTCAATCATTCTCGTTATTCTTTGTAGCTCAACTGTTTTCATTATGTATTTTCTTAATGTACCAATACTAGTAGTCTACCAATTTGCATTAAATTAGACGACTTTGTTTGATTGCATGTCGATGAATTTGCATCATTCAAAGAGAGTATGACACGTACGTACAAGAGCATTTTTATTTGGTTACTACTTTTTATTCGCAAATGATATGCATGTGATGGTACAATTTACTGATTAGAATTTACTTGAATGGTAGATATGATAGTTTGAAACCGTTGGACTACTTGAAATAAGATAAAAGTAACACGCTTGACGCTAATAAGTAAAGTGTCTATAGTGTGTTTCTTTTTTCATTTAGCTAAGGGATTGGATCTACATGTGTTCACACAAGTATTTAATAATGTTTCTTTTTTATGTGAAACCACTTATTTCCACTAATCCCTTTATATCCACAAGCTATAAAATGTGACCCTCTCCGCATCTAGAGATACTAAGAGAAATGAGCCCATATGGGACCTACATATATTTATATGGCTCTGAATTAAAAAAAAAAAAAAAAAAAAAAAAAAAAAAAAAACTTGCCCGGTCAAATATCTATTTGTTTGCAGCATGTAGTTAGGTAGCTTTAGGAGGGTGTGGATGACAAAGGGAAAAAATGTTTTAACGGATGGCAAGAAAATGCTACAAACTTTTTTGATTAAACCAAACAAGATGAAAAAGAAAGTGGGAAAGTTTATCTTTGTCTAATATTTCTTTTACTCATATACTCATATGTTTAGTAAGTGGATTAATATGAAATAGATTATCAGAGAATTAATAATTTACACATGTTATGTTTTGTATGGATGGAGACTATGAGAGAATGAGCATGAAGATAGTCTAGGAGGATAATATTTTTTAAAATTGATGTGAAGCCTAAAAATTAATATGGGCTTGGGGGTCTGTGTAAAGAGCTTAGTAGTTTAAGCGAGCTCAAGTGAGTTCAGTACAGGTTTTGGGTGACCGACCGGGAAAGTCCTCACTTGGGTAACCACAAGCTCTAATGATATCAGGACGAATCGGGGAACTAGGAGAGGGGGTTATCCCTAAGGATGAGGCTCGCGGTTTGGTATCTCTGCCCGAAGGATGCGACACTAACTCGAGCCAACAACTAACAACTAACATCTAATAACTCTTACCCGCCGTTCAAAAAAAAAAAAAAAAAAAAAAAAAAAGCTAAAAAAAATTGATGTGAAGATGATGTAAATTCATAGCAAGAAAGACGAGAGTCTCCACACACTTCACAGTTATGTATGGGATGTGATGTTAGAGCATATGGCACCCATGGTGCCATTCTGTTAGTGCCGTGGGAAAATTGTTGCGGGATCAGCGCATTTTTTAACACCAGAATTTATCACAACATCAAAAACACATCTCCCTCTTATCTCACCAAAATTTGGTGTCATAGTGCACCCTATGGCCCACACATAACCCATTAAAATATAAATACATCACACGCAAACAAAAAAAAATATAGCAAATAAATAATAATAATAAAAATGGACCATTGGGGTGGCTGGGATAGCACCACTCCCGAAAACGCGAGCTCCGGTGGGGTGGTTGTGGCTAGGGGTGTCCATGGTACTGGAACCGTCCTGAACCGGAACCGAAAGAACCGAGAACCGAAAATAAGGAAAAGTGGAACCAAGAACCGCCCACGTTTTTCGGTCGGTTTCGGTACGGTACTTGGTTCCGATACGGGAATTTTCGGTAATTCCCATGAGCACCAAAATGTTAAAGAAATATGTTTGGATGGATGTGAAATTACGATACTCGGTTCGTAGAACTTCTAAAAAAGTTGATAGCCTTAATAGTATTCCATAGCTTGACTTACAAACAAACAAAAATACATAAGTCCGGTAATAGCAAACTCATTATCCACGAAAATAATTGCAAACTCATTGAGAATTTATATATCAATCATGGTGACTAGCTTACAATAACTTACATTGTGACAATATATCATGCAGTGACGCCATAATCGTTAATTATTTCTCGACTCTTGTCATTAAATTTAATGAGCAATAAATACCAATAGTTAATTGCAACTTCTTGTTAGTTGTTAGTAGTACTAACCAACACAAAATTGTTCAATATGCGGCTATGCGCATATTCGATATTCCAGTTTAGAAAAACTTACTTTCATATGATGAATGATGTTTGCATCTTTGAATGGAATCAAAAATTAAAAGTTAAGGTTTATGGGTTTTTAGGTTTTGGTAGGGTTTTTTCTATTTTTTTATGGCTCATACTTGCATGTACAGAATGTCCCAAACCAACCTTACAAAATTACATATTTTATAAAAGTCGGCTCTTTCAGGAAAGTACTGGAACCGGACGGTTCCGACCCGAACCATCCCGAGAACCGAAATTTTGAAATTTTAGGAACCCAGAACCGTACCATGGTTCTAATATACGTTCCCATTCCCGGTCGGTACTGGTACGGTTCCTTAGTTCTTTTGATTCCTGGGTTTTTTGAGACACCCCTAGTTGTGCCCTTGTCCGGTGGCGCCATCAGAGAAAATGCAAGCCATGGCCCACAGTACCCAATGATCTTAAACTAGTATGATGAGAGTGGAAGAGGTAACTTCTCATGCATATATGTTAGTATAATTTTGAAGATAATTTCCCACATGGATTTGGCATCAAGTATGGATGGTTTTGAGCCCCAAAAATTTGGAGGTCCCCGGATTGTATTAGCACAACATGGTATGATGGTATATTATTATCCAGTGGCTATGAATGAACCATCAAGTTAAGGTAGGGTTATATCAAGATGGTTCGAATGAAGGAATTTTACACATGTTGCGTGTATCACTAGTATAGTATTACTATTCATTTAATGGTAGTACACCCAAACCGGATCCTCTACATATTTTTCATTAAAACTATTGACAGGTTAAATTATCACGTACTTTAAAATAAGATTTAGCTTCATTAGTTAAGTTATAATGCCCGCGCATGAGCGGATCTTTTATAAAAATATTTAGAATGATATATTTTTATTTATTAAAAAACAAATAATTTAATATTTATTTTGTTTGATTTATGATTTTTAATTATATATGTTCATTATTAAAGATAATCATTTAAAAAGTTTAATCCTATTGTTAGTTTCATCTTATCTATATTTTTTTCTATTTATCTTCTTATTGTGTAGTATATCAAGAAATCAAACTAAAAAAAAAAAAATACTCAATGAGGAAGGTTGAGTTTTTCAAAGGAAAAGTCCCAACTTTGAGTTTTGTTTTATTATATAAAGGATTTACATCTTCTAACATTTAACAATTAGAGAACTCACGGGAAGGTAAACTGGTAAAGTAAATGTTGAAATGTAGAGTCAAATGGTGTGTCTTCATTGGTTCTCTTTGTCATAGACATCATCATATCTTTCAACTCTGGATTTCATACTTAATTTACTTTGTTTGACATTTGAATAAGTTGAAAAATGACATGAGATATGTGTATCTATCTAAAAGAGAGGAAGTGGATGAGGGGTAGGAAAACGTACGTGTCATGACAATGTGAAGATGTTAATAAGGCTCATTCATTTTAAAGACTCGTGACATTTCCTTTGCTTCCGCAACACGTCAATCTAGCTAGATAACTCATTTCTTTTATTGCTTTCTTCTACTTGATCCAAAAAATACTCCCTTCTTTTTAAGTTGTCTATAATATTAAAAAAAATTAAATAATAATAATAATAATAATAATAATAATAATAATAATAATATGAGTTTAATGTCGAATTTTACTGGTTAAACTAATCTACTAAAAACTAAAAGTAGGTGCTTTGTGATGATATGATGATGCTATTATAAACGAATTCTTTGTTTTGGCTGGTGGAACTACTCTCAGACCAATAACATTAGTTTTTGTTTGGATAAAAGGCCTACAATTTCTTGTTATTTGTCACGATCATGCTATAATTTTTATATTTATCTACTTCTTGTTGGCAGACTTGATTATGGAGTGATTAACAAGGTGACCTCTTTAAACAATCTTTATATGTTATAACTAGTAGTAGTAATTAATATACTTGTCTCGAATGAATATATAAACTGAATCTAGTAAAATGGCCCTTGTCAGTTGTCCCCCACAAGACCATTATTTAAGGGGAAATTCCATAAACACCCCATCCGTACTATGACTCCACCCTAAATGCCCCACTTTTTTTCTTTTCTCCAAATACCCCAAGGGGAGATGGTCGCCTCAGAATCTTGGGCGGATGTATTAAGATAGTGACATGTGTCCCTATACATGTCCCCACCATGTACTTACATGGTACTAGTTTATACAGGTACTTTCTTGGGCGACTGGGACCATATTTCTTGGGCGACTTGTCTATTTTGTCTTTTTGTCAAAAAGTGTTAACTACATTTTTAGTCCTTGTGATTTACTTTGTATTTCATTTTTGTCTATATGAATAATCATTTTTTTTTTTTTTTTTGAGTTCAACAAACAATATGTTGGCTGTACTTATTATCTGTTTACCCTTTCATATAGGTAAACATCACAGATCCAAAATATGAGAACATGGATATTATTATTACACTAGCTACTATCACAAATCAAAATATGAAACCATCTCCATCTTCATCAAAAAATAACCACAAACACAAATACATAAACACAAACACTATCACACTAATCTCATCAATCTCTAAAATCTTCTCACCCTTCTCTCCACCATCGACACCACCCAAACTCCATTGCCACCACCACCAATCCGAAACACAAACACACTTGAATTAACTCGATATCTGCGAAAACCTTTTATATGATTTGTTCCTTTTTAATCTCGTGGTTTTCTTGACCGGGTAAGTTTAGATTCGTGTTTAATCTTTATGGGTTTCAGTTTTAGTTAAAGATTGATGACGGGTTTGTGTGTGTGGATCTTCAAGATCTGGTAAAAATGATTAAAACCCGAGATCTTTTTTTTTTTTTTTTTTTTTTAATTATTTTCGTAAAATCTGTTAATATGAAAGGGTTTGTTGTGGTTTGTTGTTGTTTGGACATTAGTTTAAGCTAATTGAATATAAGGCGTAGCCTTTTTAGTTTTGATTTGCAATAAAGAAACAACATGGTAAGAGATTGAGGCGGGTGGGGCGTCTCGGTGTGAGCGGGGGTGGCTCTCCGGTGGGGTTCGGCAGGGGGCGGTGTTGCGCTGTGGTGATGGGTGGCGTGGGTAGCGAGGTGGTGGTACGGAGGGAACTCGGGATAACCCGATCTACGTTTTGGTTAAAAAAATATTTTTGGCCGGAAAAAAATAATACACATACGGAACTCGCCGGATGAAGACACCGGAGGGAGGGTCGCCGCGGCGGCTGTAGAGAGAGAAAGGAGATGTGTGTGTGTAATTTTTGATATAAGATAAGAGATTTTGATAAATTGGGTATTTATTTGAGGTTGTTAACTTGTGTATTTGATGTTGACCTTGTAAATATGAGAATTGGTAAGTAAATTTATAAAGTAGAAGAGGATTGGATGGAGTAAATCTGCTTTGGCCTCGTGGCATTGAGCCATTTGACGGAGGACTTTGTGTTTTCAAATTTTTATTTTGGAACTACTATAAAAAAGTTTGTTTTCATTTGTGTTATAAAATAAATAAAAATAATAACACAAGGACAAAAAAATGAAATGCCAAACAAACCACAAGGACCCAAATTGGTAGTTAATAATGCTTTTTACAAATAAAGACAAAAAGACAAGTCGCCGAAGAATGTGGTTCCCCAGTCGGCCCAAAAAGTACCTGGTAATAAAGTGGTATATGTAGGACATACTGGTGGGACATGTATAGGGACACATGTCACAAACTTAATAGTATCCGCCCCAAAGTTTGTTTAGGGGCGGACCCATTCCTTGGGCATTGGAGAAAAAAGAAAAACAGGGGGCATTTAGAGTGAGTCATAAGTACGGATGCGGGTTATGGAATTTCCCTTATTTAACAAGCAATCAAAAGCTGCTAAAAAGAAACACAAAAACGTTTGCTTGTTTTCCAACCAAAAACCCATCAAAAGATGGAAACCTTTCTAAGGTTTTTTTTTTTTTTTTTTTTTGTTTTTTTTTTTAAACCGCAATTTGACCATTCACGAATTTCTTTATCAACCATAAAAACTT
>LBNU01006936.1:43164-58053 GCA_014162995.1 Artemisia annua
TTTTTTTTTTTAAACGGCAATTTGAACCATCTCACAATGTTTATACCATAAATTTATTTCACATGTTCTAAGCAGGATTTGAACCCGCAACAATTTGGTTGAAGACCATTTGGTTAAGGAACTTCTCACACAACACGAGATAGAACCGGGACTCAGGCCCTTTGGTAAACCTTTTCAAGTCTTGCATAGAGTTTATTTCCATTTATGCTGTTTTATAGTATTACTGTAACTTCATTTCTAAAAAGATAAATAAATTAGTAGTATAGAAAGCTTTACTAATTTGGTACTTGCTATATATGTGCATCATAACTGCAAACTGCAACAAGAAAGTCTCTCCACCTAATTTAAGTAGCTAGTTGGCTGGTAAAAGCAAAGAAATGCTAAGCCCATTCTGATTGGCTTCCTAATTGAAACTTGCAATAACCTATTTCGCTGTACAGATAACAACATTTCATGTTTCTTCGCCATTGTATCCCGTACACCGACAACTATAAATATAACCAGGTGTTTTAGCATTTCTCAACGCAAAATTTTCTCTATAATCCGGTACAAGCAGTCAAGTCTGAAACTTACATTTCTGTCTTCTTCTGGAATGAAACCTCAAGATCTATCCACTGCTACTGATAATATCTCTCTTAATCAACATTTCATACAAGGGTTTTTCTAACGGTATTTGCCTATTTGGTAATGCTTTGAGATGATTGTCTATTGGAAGAAAAATAAATCAAAAATCCATGTATATTATAACTATTTTGTGGCACTAAAGGAAATATATGAAAAAAAAAAAAAAAAACTAATGACTGCGGATTTTTTTTACATCTACTTGAAAATGGATTAAAACAAAGGAAGGCAGGCACGGGTTCATTTCATTAGTGGTTGAATACATCAAACTTCAACCAAAATGAAATGATATTTTAACAATTATACATAACACCAACACCTTCCTCGTGCTCTTTCCCGGTGAACGTACATACATGCCTCACAAAATTACAACATTTAAACAATTGTCATATACCCGCCTGGCTTCGGCTTTTAGTCATCATCTGCATCATTTTATAAAGTTAAATCTTAATCACATATAAATGAGCCTAAAACATCTTTCCATCCGTTTTCTTATACAGTATATTTGTAAAAACATCACCAAAACTAAAACAAAAGCGCGCTACATTATGTTTTCTTTTAGGCCATATAGCATACTGCATGGTAAATCTTCTTAGATCTCCACAAAACTTTGTTCTCAAATCCCCATATTAAAAGCTTCATTAAAGTTTGGAGTAGATTTAGAAATCTAGAAAGTTCATTGCCATAATTATTCAGGCACCAAGTCGTGATACACCTATAATACTTCCTCTTTCCCAATATATATACTACAATTTCCCATTTTTTACATAGTTTCATCCCAGTTTTTCTAATAGTCATTGTAAGATATTATTTGGTATTTTACATATTGACCTAATAATCAAACTCTCATAAATCATTTATACAGTTAAGAAGGCTATCCCCTATGACCTATATTACCACATGACATGAAACATGAAGATGCAAGGATAAACTAGTCATACGATTTATGATACTCACCAGATTTATTATCAACGTGTACAAAGAAACTGGCAGCAACAATGAGATAACAGAGAATTAACATCAGACCTTTAAAGTAATTTGATGTTCCTTCCTGAAAACCAAATAACTACTTAGTAAGTTGTCTTGCATTCGCAGAGAACAAGAGAGCAAGAGAGATATACCTGCAGCATAAATGCCACGACCAACACTGTGATAAAAAGTGTAGCAGTCTCAAACAGCTGAAAATTCAAGTCCATTGGCTGCCCCATGATCCAGCCCACAACCACGCAGAATGGGATCTGTACATGTAAAAGGAAAAGGTCTCAAACCATTGATAATTTGATATTCATTATGCAAAATGAATAAGCTTCGGTAGATCCTATTTATATAAAGTATTGCAGTAGTATTTAACTATTTATCAAGCAGAAACAAGAAAAGAAAAATTGTCATTACCACAAACATGGATATCTGAGTTGATGATCCGATTGCTACTCCAAGTGTGATGTCCTGTAGAATATAGGGATTTTTACACGATCAATAAACAAATCTCATTCCAAGGTATGTTGCTTGTGAACCAGTTTAAGTCTTTAAACTTACAAGCTTGTCTTTCATAGCAAACATAATGGCGCTTGCATGCTCAGCGGCATTGCCGACAATAGGAAGCAGGATTACACTAATAAAAGACACCGGCATATTCCATGAGTCGGATGCTCCCTGAAAGATTAATCAAGTAAAAAACGGCCAGGCAACAGTTGCATTTTCCAATCAAAAATCAAGGGACCAAAGACAGAGTGCAGGCCATTAGGCCCATAACCCAATGTTTCCAAGGTAGCAAACACATGAACCATTGTCTTATTTCAATTCTTGTGATAATAGTAGAAACATCCTTGACCAAAGGTTACCTGTATGGCATCGACGAGATATCCAGATAATACAGACACCCACAATGTTAAAACGGTAAGCCAAGCAATTGCTTCCCACATAGTAATCTCAGGAGCTTCTTCGTCATCAGAATCATCCCCATTAGTTTCTCTTTCCTGCATAAGATACCGTGACAAACTTAGATGCATTCTAGTTCAAAGAACAGTGAGATGCAGATCAGTTCTAACTTCTAAGAAACATGAAAACAATGTTTTGTAGATGCATCACCTAGAATAAATATGCTCAAGCTTGTATACAGTACATTTTATGGGAATAGATTGAGGGACAGGTAACAACATACCCAATCCCACCAGAGCAAGGTATGGGGGAGTCAGGATGTAGACAATCACACCCCTACCCGAGGGTAAAGGGACTGCTTCTCGAAAGACCTCCAACGAGGGACCGGTAACAAAAAGAATCAACTAGAGGGGTGTTTGTTTAAACTTATTTTTGGGCTTACGAGCTTATTTGACTCTATATTTCATAAGCTCATTTTTCCGGCTTATTTTCTAGCTTATGGGCTTATTTTCTATACTTAAGTCACAATAAGCTCATAAGTCGAAAATTAAATTGGTATATATGAGCTTATGAAATATAAGACGAGTCAAATAAGCTCATAAGCCCAAAAATAAGTTTTAAAAAACACTACCTATATATTGCATTTTTCTCTAACAGCTAGTAGTTCTGAATATTGCAATGATTAGAAGGGATCAAGGGAGGGTGGATAACACCGGATACAAAAGAAACACATTTCAAACTGCTCATCACCACAAAAAGACATCCAATGCAAGGGACAAAAAGTCTAACCCTTGAACAGACCATGTACGAGATATGTAGAGTGAAACCAGATGAAATAAGCAAAGGCACTATCCTCGAGTATAATACCTCTTTATACTAATAAAGTAATATCAAAGGTCACAGCTTTTAAGAATATAAGACCTACCTCATCAACGGAATCATAAAGATTAGCATGACTCTTAAGCTGAAAGAAGAGATAACTTGCATATGCCACTAACATTACACAGCTGCTGAATCTTGAAAGGGCCAGCTCTGACTTGCCGAAATGGACTTCTGTGTGCGTGAAATGAAGCACAGCTGGAAATAGTATACCCATAACAGCCATCAACAGCAGCCCTGAACTAACTATTGCAGCTGTCTGTAAACATAAAATTGCACGCAAATGAAGAAATGGTTTCCTTTTACAATGATCTAAAGTCAACAACATTTCCACGCATCTTTCAAAGAAAGAATGGGAATTCAATATTACCTGGTTGAAGCGCTGAACTTTAGGGTAATGTACAATGCCACCGGTAAAGAAGGCGCAACCAAGCACTAACAACATATTTGATAAGATGGATCCTAATAATGATTGCTGAACAACCCTAATCATCCCGTTCTTTAATGCATATATCGAGATAATCATTTCAGTTGCATTGCCAAATGTGGCATTTAAAAGACCTCCAACTGCAGATCCGACCAAGGAAAGGTGGTTCAGTGATAGATATGTTCAACCAAAGGCAATCACAGTCCTATACGCTATAATTAGTGCATTATAATTTAATCTCCGAACCACATAAAGTCAAAACCTTGCTTCTAAAGAATTCTCTAGACCGCACCTTAATTTGCTATGTATAAGATGGAGCATTTTTATGTTGTGTAAAAATTTACAGTTGGCGCATTACGCAGGAACAAGAACAAGGAACACTCGAGAGACATGATTACGTGTGATTTGAGTTTCACAATTTGGATACTTATCTTTAAAAAGGCTAAATACAAGTTCAAAAAAAGAGTTCGTGTGCATAAAAATGATGATGAAAAAGAGATAAGTAATATTTACCTGTATTTCCTGTATAACACGCGAGCTGCCTGAAATATAGCAAAAAACAATTTAAAACTAACGCATTTGCAGGAAGAAAAGAGAAATGGTAGCAACGAAATGAATATGAGTCGGTCTTACTCGGTGGCATAACCAAGGCGTTCGGCTAAAGGTGCAATCCCGAGCAAGCTGAAAAAGAAGACCCATCCCTGAAAAAGAAAGAGATTATTAAGACGAAATGTGGTACGTATATAATAATATATAAAAAGAAGAGAAGTGTTACATGGGAGCCAGTTAAGTAGTGTAGGAGAACAGCGAGAGGTCCGAAAGGGAGCAAGACGTTGATCTTAGCTTTGAACAGGACAATGTAGACGCTGTGGAAGGCAGTGGAGTGTAACTTTCTAAACATTTGTGATTTCATATGAGAAGAAGTTGTTGTGGTTGTGGTTTCGAAGTGGAAAGATTGTGATAGAGTCAAGGGGCTTTCCTCCTCGTCTGATTCGAAGTCGATGTTGTCAAGTGTTGGCGGTGGTTCCATCTTATTATTATTATTAGATCCCATATATATATCTGTTGTAAAGACTGTTATGAAATAATAAGTTGGGGATCATACAAGAAGAATAATAAGTTGTTGTTGTAGTTGTAATAAGCAGAGCAAAGTCACTGACCTGAATGAATGAATTTGTTATAAAAGTAAGAAAGCAAGTAGTATGTTGTTGTATGAAGTAGGATCTGATTCAACAGCACCAGCAGAAGCAACAGATGATTTTAAAGTTAATTCAATTAAAGATGATGATGAAGAACGCATCTAGTCTACTGTTGAAGAAGAAGATATTTATTATTTTATTTCAAGTATATATATATATATCTAATAATAATAATGATAATTTGGGATAAGAAAGAAAGAAATTAAAAGGAAGGAAGGAAGAGTAGTAGCAGATGGGCGGAGATTGGTGGTGGTGGGGTGTGTGTGTTCAAAGTGGGCAAAATCCAATCAGTCAGACAGACAGACGGCACCACTATTCACGTACTAGTGGTACTAATCTAATCTAATCTATTCTAATCTAATTCTAGGACGAACCTTCCTTCCCTCCTTCCTTCCTTTCTCAACTTAATTACTCATTAATATGTTTCTTTATTTCCACCACTTACTATTTTGTTACTTATTTATTCATTCATTAATATAACCTTATTTATTTCCAATACTTAGGGCATCCACTATGAGAAGTTCATGAAAAGGTTTATAAAATATGAAGAGGTTTATAAATTTAGTCATTATAGTGAGATGAGGTTTATGATGACATGGAATGAAATAGGTCTAAGTTCTTAGACCTTTTCATTACAACTAAATACATGTAACTCATTTAATACCTCATCAAGTTATAAAGTTTTAACAAGTTTAAGCATAGTGGTAATAGGTTTATAAAATGAGAAATTTATGAGCATATGACATGGAAATTATATAAACCTTTTCAAAAGGTTTACCTACTTTATTTATCCATTTTTTCATTAATACGAAGTATCTTTTTTTTAGAGTAAAATTCATCGTTTGTCTCTAAACTTGTCCAAAAACTTCATGTTGGGTCGTACCTAGTCCCTTTGAATTAATAACCTTTTACAAAAACGGAAAAAAAAAATCAAATCCTACTACTTCTTATTATTTATTTTCTTTACCGTCTCTTTTTGTTTTTAAATGAAACGCATAACGGTCATTTCATCTATTTGAATTATTAGTCATTCTGACTTTTCTTCCTTTTTTGTTACCATTTACAAACAAATAAACCTTCACAAATACACACTCACACACAAACATATACTAACTAATAATCCAAAAGGGGAAGAAAAAAGGCGACTGATGATATGATGAAACATGTGTAATGGGGAATTGAAATCGGGATCTAAAAAGTGGAGATATTGGTTTCTACAAGGTCTCGTGTTCGTCGTCGAAATGAAAGTAGGTAACGTCCGCCATTGATAATGATGATGTGTCTGTGTGCATGTTTTTATGAAGGTTTATTTGTTTTGTGGAGGGTAACCAAAAGGGGAAGAAAATTCAGAAGATTTATTATGCAATGACCATTATGCCCTTCAACTAAAAACAAAAAGAGGCGGTAAATAACGGAGTTTATCGAGATATCATAATCAAAGAACTCTAATAAATAAATTAAAAAAAAAAATGGAATAGGGACTCACGGTGAGGAGAAAAAAAAAGTACGACCCATCATTATATTTGGGTGTATTTTAGTATTTTACTCCTTTATTTATTACCACTAGTTACTACTCCCTCTGATTCACATTTTTTTTTTTAGGTTGTCTCAAATTAGTTATTCACTTTTAAAAATAAATAAAGAATATATATCAAGTTTGCCATATTAATCTCATTTGAGATTACTATTACAAACTTTAAATAATGGGTTAAGGTAAAACTGTTTTTTGCAAAAAATACTAAAAGAAAAGCTGTAATGATGATGTTTTTTTAAATTGTATGTTTTTGTCTGTAACCAATTATTTTGAGACGGAGAGACTACTTTATTTATTTATTGGTCGATATCTTTTATTGCCACTACTTCGTTTTTACTAGTGTAATACTACTTTCTTAATACTCGTAACTACATTATCTATTGGATCCAGTAATAACAATAATAGTAATTCAACGGTTAAGATCGTCGATGTTTCTTAGAGATTGCTCACTCTATATATTTTTTTACCAACTCTCATCGTCTAACTTATCAACGCTTATTATTATTACTTTGCTTGGAGTTTGGTATTTTGACTCTGTCCTCCAACAAGGTCAACCTTTTACATTCTTCCTTTTCTTTCAAACAACACATTTTTCAATCTTTACTTACTATAAACAACAACACACATTCAATTTCTCTAACCACCTCATTTTCAATTCCTTTCACTCTTTCTCAACCTACCACTACTCCATCTATTACACTTATATCCGGTGGCAGAGCTTCAATAATTTTTCTAGAAGGCCAAAGAATACTTCATGAAACTTAAAGAGGGTCAAACTATAATGTAAATATGCAGGCCATGACTCTTCTTAGCCTCCACATGACTCAGCCTATGCTTATTATCACCTCAACCTTGTTTAGTTTAAGCTAACGCTAAACAAAAAGTTTCAGTTGTATATCAAATACAATGCAAACTAGTTACATAAAAAGTGAAATTGTATTCTTTAAATCTACAATCAAAATTCGTGTAGTAAATTTTTTCCAATATTAATGGTAGACGTTATGAAGAAATAGATAGAAACTTATTCAAATAATAAACTAAGGCTACACACAGTGTACATGAAAATATCGGTCGAATTTTGTTGGTGACCGAATTGGAGATCGGTCGAGGCCTATGTGGAGGATGGTGCAAATATCAGTCGAGTGGCCAAAAAAAAAAACAATCGGTCAAATTTTTGACCGATATTACACACACACAAAACACAAACAAAACACCTTTTTCTTTTTTCCTTTATATAAAATAAAATTCATGGGTCATTAACTGTGGCACTTGGGTTATGTCTGGTCAGCGAAGAAAGAAGCTGATATTACACTGGTGACCTTGATCACCACTGTGACTAGCCTTTCACCTCAAGATATTTGATTCACATCATTACACATCCTATACTTTATGTAAGCTTGTAATGATTCTTGATAAATAATTCCAAATTTTCTTAGTTTAAGTGATCAAACAAGATATAAAATATGATTAAGTGACTGCGAAAATTATCACATGATTGTAACGGAGTATTAGATAGGATAAGTGATGGTTGAGTTTTCATCTGTCATATTGATTTTATCGTTTTTATATAAAAATAACATATTAACACAAAACGGGGGCCTTAATATTTTCATAATTGTGAGGGGCAATTTTCATCTATATAATATATTATAATTTATATCGTACTGAGCGGTAGCTCAACTCACCCGCCCTTAAAGAAGGCAATGCACGAGATGGACTTATTATCTACACTTCTTCAGGACTTCATTCCACTGTTAATACGTACGACTATTTATATATTTGCAAGAATTTCAACCAACATTCAAGCCTTCCTTAAACTAGCCTTGTGCAACCGAGTTATAAGTTTTTTTATGTTTATAAGCCTATTCTCTCTAAATTAAATAAATTTGTTGACTTTTCGCATCTACGTCTATTCAAGTAGGAATATGTTTGTTTGTTTCTTATATACGAGTATCTAACAATAAGTATTCCAAAACATCAACACCACAACTAAAAAAATTTAATTAAAAATATATATTCAAGCATGTAAAAGTCTTACCTTTTCAATCATATCCAATTATCCATGATACAAGCCAGATAATGATCACAATATTTAACAAAAGTTGGAGAATATTCAACATTGGCCTTTAACAATACAGAAACTCAAATTCAATTCTTTAGACATGAAGATGTAAATTTATGCATCTCCTTCTTTTATACATGTACCAAAACAAATAAAACAAATAAATAAATGAATAGGACTTGAATTCATTTCCTACTTATGACAAACAACAATTCTCCACCTTGATAATTTTAGAAATTTACTATAAACACACATGTACATCTGAGTCAAAGAGACTCGCCATCCTCAAATAACCTGAACATGAAAAAATTTATATGTTTACCGTTTATCGGTCCACCCGTTTAGATGTGCATAAAAAAACCAAAGAACAAGTTGAATAAGAATTAAGACGAAAATTTTGGTGGTAGTGGAAGTAGGTGATGCGTTGGATGCACCTGATTATTATTATTATTGAAACCTCTATGATGTTTATGGTCAACTAGTGTTCCTCCCGTAACAAACGGGTGCCTTAGCAACTGAGCCGCGGTCCATCTGCGTGCAGGATCCATCTGCAAACAGCATCCCACGAAATCTCGAAACTCAGGAGAAGCGGTCGAGGGAGCTTGTGGAGGATTTGTCATGCATATAGCAATCATGAGACTTGCCCAATCACCTTGTCTTCCTACCGAGAATGGAAATCGGCCTATATAGAATTCCAATATACTAACTCCTACACTCCATATATCACCAGCACACCCGTCGTATTTCCCTTCGTTTATATCCGTGTTTATTCTCTCTGGACTCATGTAAGCAATCGTCCCCACAGCAGAGTTACAAGGATCCATGGTCTGTTCCAATATTCTCGACACCCCGAAATCAGCGATCTTCACTTGTTTCTTGGAGTTTACTAATAGGTTTGATGGCTTAATATCACTACAACAACAACCACTTTTAGCTACAGAAGACGTCGTCACCAAAAGTGGGATTTTGTTGTCGCTAATGCTTTTGGCGACAACAGGTTGTCGCCCAAAGCGTTGTCGCCTATAGTCCGTCACAGAAAGTTTTGGTGACAACAATTTTTTACTTTTGGTGACAAAGGGTGGGGCCCGCAAAATTTCAACCCGAAAGCTTGACCAAAGTGGGTCCCTCACCTTTAGTGACAATGCGTTGTCGTTAAACCTATTTTCCTATTTTATTTATTTTAATTATTTATTCATTATATAAAAATAAATAATTATAATAATATTAATTAATTCTGGTGGGTTGCCATTTAGTGATGACGAGACTGGCTTTTAGTGACAACCCAGTCGTCGTTATAAATATCTGCACAGCCAAAGAAAAATGCAGCAGCAGCTACTATTCCATATTTTTTGCGAAAAATCTACGAAAACCAAATCTGTAAATAACCAAAACTAGGATACAAATGTATTCATCCATTTATTCATTCCAAAACAACCAAACAAAGTCATAGTTTTGATATATAAGTATACAATCAACCTAAATACTAATATGAGATCACAAATAACAAAAGGATGTCAAAACAAATACAAATTAAATACTATCTCCCTACTCGTCACCAGCATCATCAAAATCACCATCTAAATCACCACGTACAATCCGGCTACTACTTCCGGGATCAAAGATCGGACGGTAACCACCAAAGTCTCCCTGTGAAGTTCCAAAAAAAAATAAATAAAAAAAAATAAAAAATAAATAAATAAATAAATAAAGAAGTTAACAAACATAAACGGGACAGCACTAACACGCAATACATGTCTTACTAGCAGGAGAGTACACTTTTTTAATCTAACAACGATAATTCATAACATTTTCAATCATCTAGTATGCAAAGCAACCCTCTAATATAATGGCATGGTATAATCTTGCCTACAAAGATGAATACTAGCATAACCGTATGATTGTTCGAACTAGATATATTAAAAGATACGAGCAAATAACTTTATCTTGAAGATGGTTAGCATATTCTGTCCTGTAATAACTACCTAGTGCAAACATCTTAAGTAGTGATTGTATTCCCATTTTATCATTTAGGTGCTGTCTGACTGTAAACACTATATAGATTACTTATGCAAGACCCTCCTAAATTCATAATCCATCTCAAGATAATACCAAAGCCAACATACCTTTGACGCCTCAACTTGGATTACTATATCGGCTTTTTCAGGAACGCGTCCTACAAAAATCGACAAACAAGTAGAGATAACTCACTCACACTTCATATGATTTGAGAATAATGTAAGAGCACCAACACTTGTGTATAAACTAATAAAGACAAAACAAAAAACAGTGACGGAAAGAGGGTAAGACACAAAGCTATTACCAAACACGCATGTAAGAGTACAAAGCATGTCTGTTATTATATAAAAAAGACGTGTGCAAAGAGCAGCTTAAAGTTTTTAGTACCTCTTCACGCAAAAGCCCAGGAACCAAAGCATACACCTCATAGCAATCCTTCTGTAAGGTCAATTTTCAATACCAGCTAAAAGCATCAGAAGAAATAAATAAAACATCTTCCAATACACAGAGTTGATCAATTAAAGAAATTTTCACACATAAAAAATCATACAAACAATCTTACAAACAACTTACTCAGTAACAATTCTTTACACTTATGCTTCAAGTTTTTTTATTAAATAATACCAAACATATATACTTTACCACTTCAAATAGTTACCTAATTTAACAATCAGAGGTTTGTGAGCGTAGATGTTATTCGTTAACATGTTAAAGAGCCATTTATACCATCCTAAGGTTCATCTACTAACTTTACCCCTTTAATTTGTCTCCATCAAAGTTCGAGTGTAATTAATATGATTCACAACATGATCATCTCTCTTTAGCAATAACAGAATATTTCATAAGCCCAAAAATAAGCTTAAAAACAAACACCCCTAATACATAAGCACATACACAAAAAACAAATATACCTTTTTACTTATCGGTGGTCGAATGTGGTGGCCGGTTGGTGGCAGTGGGCGGGATGACGACGACGGCAGACGGCTATGGTCCGGCAGCAGCGACGGTTGTGCCTTTTACACAAACATAAACAGCCACAAATTTATAAAATAACACAAACACAAATCTATATAAAAAAACATTTATAAATTAATACAAATCTATATTAAAAAAACCTTTTTACTTATTGGTGGTCGGATGTGGTGGGGGTGGCAGTGGTGGTACGTCGAAGGTGGTTTGCGTGTGTGTGGTGGTGCCGGGAGCGTGTGTGTGGTGGTGTCAGAGGTGATTTTTGTGTGTGTTTTTCGTGTGTTAAAGGAAGAAGAAGGTTAGACAATAACTGAGATCTATCAAGTTTGAGATAAGAGGGAAATAAAAAATTCGTGTGGCGGGATAAAGTGAAAGTGTGGGAGGGAAATGAAATTTTTATTTCCACCTTTGGCGAAGCTAAAAGGATCATTTTTTTTAATTAATCTATTTAATTTATAAATGATTAAAAATAAATAATTTAATTTACTTAAAATTGATTAAAATTAAGTAAAGATAATTTAATTTAAATAAAAATAATTTTAAAAAGCTTTACATAAATTAAACTTATTTATACTGATTTAGCCTAAAGAAAAAACAATTTAAATATAATGAATGAATCTCGACTCGTTTAACATATTATCTTTACTCACTCATTTAACATACCAACCCGATAGCCTTATAGGGTCGGGTTAAGGTTATCTTTTTCATACTTATTGGGTTTGGGTTCAACCCGATAATTGTATAAGCCTCCCTCGCACCTTTTTTTCATACTGATATTTTTTTCTAAGGCCACTGAACTTTTTTCTAATCTTACTGATATGTTAATGTGTTTTGTACTTATGTAGTTATGTTAACGTGTTGTGCACTTTTTTCTAGGGGTAAAATGCAAAAATGGTCCTTAAGGTTCCACGAAATCGCAAAAATGGGACCGAGACAAAAAGTAGCGCAAAAAATACCCCAACGTTACGCAAATGTGCAAAATTGCCACCGAGAGACCTTTTTGGCTAACTTCCGTTAGTTTTCCCATTAGTCAAGGGTATAATCGCCATTTCACTCGCTTCCCGCCTTTAACTACCCCAACTTTATTTCAATGACCAAATTTGCAAAGTTATAAAACTTAATTTTGGAGGCAAAACACACGTGGCATCCGAAGAGATTAATCTTTCCCTCTTTTTTGTGTAACTCGGCAACCCAAGCGATTGCATAGGACTATAAAGTTGTCCAACACTCCTTTCTATTATTTACTGAACTACCACAACCCTCTTCACCAAGTACTCCCTGATATATTCAAGACAAATGATGATGGATTTATCTCTGACATCATTTAGCTGGCTACTGAACACCTCACATATGTTGTTTAAGAGTAGTCCACATAGGGCTTTGCCTGTTAAACAAATCACACATTATGTATTAATATATGATCAATTAGCAGTATGCTTTTGTCCAGTGCCACTTAATGAATTACCTGAAAAATGTGATCGGCTCCATTGTTCAGCTGGAATCTTCAGCAACCAATCATAAGCTGCAGCATTGTTATTCTTCAGATGATCCATCTCTTTGTTGAATTCAACAACAGTTGTGGCTCTTGCAGCCTTCCAAAGCAATATACAATCAACCTAAATACTAATATGAGATCACAAATAACAAAAGGATGTCAAAACAAATACAAATTAAATACTATCTCCCTACTCGTCACCAGCATCATCAAAATCACCATCTAAATCACCACGTACAATCTGGCTACTACTTCCGGGATCAAAGATCGGACGGTAACCACCAAAGTCTCCCTGTGAAGTTCCAAAAAAAAAAAAAAAAAAAAAGTTAACAAACATAAACGGGACAGTACTAATACGCAATACATGTCTTACTAGCGGTAGAGTACACTTTTTTAATCTAACAACGATAATTCATAACATGTTCAATCATTTCAATCATCCAGTATGCAAAGCAACCCTCTAATATAATGGCATGGTATAATCTTGCCCACAAAGATGAATACTAGCATAACCGTACGATTGTTTGAACTAGATATATTAAAAGATACGAGCAAATAACTTTATCTTGAAGATGGTTAGCATATTTTGTCCTGTAATAACTACCTAGTGCAAACATCTTAAGTAGTGATTGTATTCCCATTTTATCATTTAGGTGTTTGACTGTAAACACTATATAGATTACTTATGCAAGACCCTCCTAAATTCATAATCCGTCTCAAGATAATACCAAAGCCAACATACCTTTGACGCCTCAACTTGGATTACTATATCGGCTTTTTCAGGAACGCGTCCTACAAAAATCGACAAACAAGTAGAGATAACTCACTCACACTTCATATGATTTGAGAATAATGTAAGAGCACCAACACTTGTGTATAAACTAATAAAGACAAAACAAAAAACAGTGACGGAAAGAGGGTAAGACACAAAGCTATTACCAAACACGCATGTAAGAGTACAAAGCATGTCTGTTATTATATAAAAAAGACGTGTGCAAAGAGCAGCTTAAAGTTTTTAGTACCTCTTCACGCAAAAGCCCAGGAACCAAAGCATACACCTCATAGCAATCCTTCTGTAAGGTCAATTTTCAATACCAGCTAAAAGCATCAGAAGAAATAAATAAAACATCTTCCAATACACAGAGTTGATCAATTAAAGAAATTTTCACACATAAAAAATCATACAAACAATCTTACAAACAACTTACTCAGTAACAATTCTTTACACTTATGCTTCAAGTTTTTTTATTAAATAATACCAAACATATATACTTTACCACTTCAAATAGTTACCTAATTTAACAATCAGAGGTTTGTGAGCGTAGATGTTATTCGTTAACATGTTAAAGAGCCATTTATACCATCCTAAGGTTCATCTACTAACTTTACCCCTTTAATTTGTCTCCATCAAAGTTCGAGTGTAATTAATATGATTCACAACATGATCATCTCTCTTTAGCAATAACAGAATATTTCATAAGCTCAAAAATAAGCTTAAAAAACAAACACCCCTAACACATAAGCACATACACAAAAAACAAATATACCTTTTTACTTATTGGTGGTCGAATGTGGTGGACGGTTGGTGGCAGTGGGCGGGATGACGACGACAGCAGACGGCTGTGGTCCGGCAGCAGCGACGGTTGTGCCTTTTACACAAACATAAACAGCCACAAATTTATAAAATAACACAAACACAAATCTATATAAAAAAAACATTTATAAATTAATACAAATCTATATTAAAAAAACCTTTTTACTTATTGGTGGTCGGATGTGGTGGGGGTGGCAGTGGTGGTACGTCGAAGG